>APFE030387017.1:179491-193559 GCA_000404065.3 Pinus taeda
TCCAGATCTACCAAGCGTCGAGAGAGATCAAATATCTTTTCACTCTAAAAGAGGTTTGCATCTCAAGAGATTTGATCCCTCTTGGTGCTTGGTAGATTCAAAATTAAGATGAAGCTAGGCTAGTTTAATTATTAATGATAATTATAACTATAACTATAAATATAACTATAAAATAATTTACAGAGTCCAAATGTTAAACAAGACATTACAACATCTACCATATTGAGCATATTAATTTTATGGTTTTTTTAATCTTTTATTTAATTTAATTTAATATGTAACATGCCCCCTGCCATTTACCCAATTTTACCGACCTGCCAAGGTAAACATGACACGAAGAGTTACTATGACATGACATGACCTCCTAGTTCCAGTAAGGATTTGGGGCCTACAACTGACCACCAGCTGACAACTCGCAACGTTCCTCAGGGCTACAAGACAGTCAGGGGTGAAAGGAACACCCCAGGGGACCAAACCCTAAGTTGGGGTTGCGTTTCTCCTAACTTAACCCCCAATTGCATGCATGATAAGGCCTCCATGTTGTTATATGCCCCCCAACCGCACGCACAACATTGCCTAAGTGTGGTTGTGACCCAAACTGTCCAGTTAATAGGGTGTGGTCTCGAGATCTAAGCCACAATTCCAGGTTAGCCTCCAAACCACTTCCCATAACTACTTGAGACTTCTTAGAGTGATAAATGACTTGACAACAAGGGTGAACATTCAAACTTGAAGGCAAAACTTGACCTAAATTGCCTAAAACATAACAAACATTTTGTCAAACACATGGAAAACATGTAAGCAACAGGTCATGAATGTATATCTGATCATAAAAGTCTGAGATTCATTTGAGAATCACCCAGAAGGCCATATGCCCTCCCCGCATAGCTAGAACAACACTTATTAGTCAACACATTCATCAACCAAGCAATAGTTAAACAATTTATGATAAGATCCATAGAAGATACACATCATATAACTAGAAAATAACCAGCATATAAACCATGGCAACCCAACCATAATATCACAAATATAATCGCTACAATTACACATGAATTAGAATAGAAGAATAATTCTTATTAAGGTATGAAAATACTAACCAAGTCAGGGACTTCCATGTACCACCTGACCATCTATTGAGTTGAACCAAATCTCTCTTTCATCCAATCACCCCACGCCATATTCCAAGCATGAATATGGGATCCTATGGATTAAACCAAAAAAACCAAACCAAGGCTTCGAGAGTTCAAACCACCTCAACCCGCAACCAATGATTCCACCTCATGGTCGAACATCATTAACACCAACCAGATCGGTATGTACCGAAGTTGTCAAGGGCTTCAGGAACTAGTAAGTCAACCTACAAACTTCCAGGGCTCCAGAGTGTTTATCCAACCTAGCTTCAGGGACCAGTAACTCAACCCACCAAGGGTTCTAGAGCATTTTTCCCAACCTAGGCTCTAGGACTAGTAATTCAACCCAAGTTGTTCTGGGGCTTCTAAAGCATTTGTTCCAACCCATAACCATAAGGAATTATGAGCACCAATCATAAAACAATTAAGCGGAAAAACCCACAATACCATGACTATCCAGGAAATGGAAAGGAAAGGCTAAAACAACACACAACTATAAAACCACATGCATATACCATGCAACCATAAATCAACATGGAGATCACACATGGAACCTACTACCTGCAAAGAAATCCAGCGGTAGTTGTTGATACACGTGTTCCCTTGCGCTTTCCTACTTTCTTTTTCCTTCTTTCTCAAAATCTAAGTGAATAATAAAGTGCTCCAAGAATGCTCTAATTGTGCAAGAGTATGAGAGAATGAGAAAATAGAAGAGAACTCAACCCAAAAATGTAAAAAAAGGCTAGCAAGTGATCCTCATAAGCCTTTTTATCATTGAGACCTCTATTTTCTTCATTTTTCCTTCAATTTCCTCCTCATGCAAATTTGTGACCTTTCACCTTCCTTTTCTCATATTTTCCTTTATTGCATAAATAAAATGTTAATTATTGTCACATTGCATTTGTCAATGCCTTTTCCAATTTCCATAGTCACTAATTAATCACCAATGATATCAATCACTATGTTTTACCCAACATTTAGCTTGAAATACATGTCCCATGACATTGGTCTTATTTTTATTTACATAGGAAATTAACCATGGGTTGTACAAACCCCTCCCCCTTGAGGGAACACCGTCCTCGATGTTCAATGACACTTATAAACCAACAAAACACATGTTTCCCATGGAGATTTATAACATAAATTGATGCAACATTTACATCATATCATAGTGCCAGGACCATGACCATCATACCATGAACACCAAACCGCTTATTGGAGCTTTATAACACAACTCATTGTGGTATTTACATACATATGCATATATAGACATAATCAAAACACCAACATTAAAGCGTATATCATAACACATCCGCTCAACGAGCGAATAGAGAAGAATACATAGTCTACATTTGATCAACCATCTCCCATGTAGTTTTATGAGGCCCAAAGTGCTTCCACTATACTTTAACTTGCTCGATTGTGAAGCATAAGCATGTTTCGATACAAAAGGCATTGTGGTTCCAGCTAGAATTATCCTTCTAGTTCCACCTGTAATATAGACCATTCAATCACATGATCAACATACTTCACATATCTTTTAAGCAATGACACATGGAAAACATCATGGACTTTCATTGTCGGAGGTAGTGCAAGTCAATAGACCATTGGTTCAATCCTCATAAGGATCTCGAAAGGCTCAAAATACCGAAGTGCCAGCTTGTCACATGATCCAATCCTCAAGGAGTTCCTTTAGGGCTTGATGCGCAAGTACACATGTTCCCCAACCTAAAACTCCTTAAAGACCCTATGCTGATCTGCATAACTCTTCTGTCTTAGTTGTGCTACCTTTAGATTCTTCTTGATAACCTGCATTTATTGATCCATCTCTACTAACATATCTAGTCCAATCAATACCTTGTTCACTGGGTCACTCCAATAGATGGGAGTATTACAACTCTGACCATAAAGTGTCTCAAACTGACTCATCCTTTCCTGATACCCATTATTGTACTCCTCAACATGTCCTCAAGAATCTTGTTGACCCTTTCTGTCTGTCCATGTGTTTTCGAATGATAAGTTCCACTGAAAGCTAACTTTATCCCCAAACCTACAAACAACTCTTTCCAAAACCTAGAAGTTAACTTAGCCTCTCTATCTAACACAATCTTCTTACGAATACCATGTAACCTCACTATCTCCCTTATGAAAATCCGAGCTATGTCACTAGCTGAGTTCATAGACTTAACTGCGATGAAATGAGCTACCTTGGTCAACCTGTTAACCACAACCATAATAGAATCATGCTCCCTAGATGTCCTGGACAAACTTGTAATTAAGTCAATGGAAATGACCTCTCATTTCCACTCTCGAATCGGAATCAAATGCAAGAAACCACCTGGATAATTACACTCTACTTTTACTTGTTGACTTTCCAAACATCTTGCAACATACTCACCCACCTCTTTCTTCAAGTTCGGCCAATGGTATAACTTGTTAACCACTATCAATGTCTTTTGATATCTCGAGTAACCTAAATATGACTTAATATGAAATTCCCTTAAGATAACCTTCTTGAGCTTCTTCTTGTTTGGCACACAAGTCTTTTCCTAAATTTTACCAAGCCATCTACCGTGAGATGATAATCCACATCCTGTTCACTTGTACCTTGTTGTTGTAACCTATGCTTAATTTGTCGGTACATGTCATCCTGTTATCCTGCCTACAAGATCCACTCCTGCAAGTCTAACCCATATGAACTCATAGATGCAACATGATTTACATATGCTCTTATACTAAGAGCATCTGCAACCTTGTTTTCTTTACCCTTAATGTACCAGATCTCAAAGTCAAATTTACTAAGCATAGCCAACCCCTAGCTTAATTAACATTCAGATTAGATTGGTCAAACAAGTACCTCATCCCACTATGATCACTCATCAAGATGAACCTATTACAAAGAAGATATTATCTCCACATCTCCAAGGCATGGATGATAGTTTCCAACTCAAGATCGTGAGTCACATAGTTATGCTCATGCTCATTCAATTTCCTTGACTTGTAGCATATTACCTACCCTTGTTCCATCAAGACTCCACCAAGTCCTCTCTTGCAAACATTTGTACATACCACGAACTCTTTACCTAGATTTGCAATCTTCAAAATCAGAGCATTTGTAAGAAATTGCTTCAACTGCTCAAAACTAGTTGCATATTCCTTTGTCCACTAAAACTTCTTCCCTTTTCGCTGCAAAAATGTAATAGGATAGGAAATCCGTGAGAAGTTCCTGATGAACCTCCTATAGTAACCTAATAATCCCATAAATGAGATGACCTCGTCCACATTCCTAGGAGTTGCCCACTCCATCATAGCTCTAATTTTTTTTGGGTCCACTACTATACCTTCCTTGGAAACCACATGCCCCAAGTAATGAACGTCTATCTGAAAGAAACTACATTTACTAAGTTTGGCATACATTGATGCTCTCTCAACATTATTAACACTACTTCCAGATGTTCTGCATGCTTTTCCTCATTCTTAGAATATATCAATATGACATCAATGAATGTTATCACAAACTTGTCTAGATAAGAACGTAACACACTATTCATCAAACACATGAAAGTAGTTGGATCATTAATCAAACCAAAAGGAACCACAACAAACTCATAATGCCCATACATGGTTCAGAAAACGGTCTTATAGATGTCCTCTTCTTTGATGCATACCTAATGATATCATGATCTCAAATCAATCTTTGAGAACACTGTTGCTCCCTTCAACTGATCAAATAACTTAGTAATCTGTGACAAAGGGTACCTGTTCTTAATCACCACCTTGTTCAACTACTTGTAATCAAAACACAACATGAGAGTAACATTCTTCTTCTTCACAAACAATACTAGTGCACCCCAAGGCAACACACTTGGCCTAATGTATCCCTTGTCAATCATTTCCTTCAACTGCAAATTTTGTTCCACCAACTCTGGAGTGCTCATCCTATATGTTGCATGTGATGTTGGTGCTGCTCTCGACATCAACTCAATAGAAAAGTCCACTTCTCTGTGAGGTGGTAACTCTGAAATCTTTGTTGGGAATACATCTTGAAACTATTATAAAACAAAATACCTTTTCAAGACTTCAACATCATTTCCTTTGTCACTAGAAATATGACCTACAAACAATACACATCCTTTCCTACTACTACGCTTTTCCTACATAGTTGTAACCATTCCCACTTATGTAGGCTTCTTCTTACCTTGCAAGATTCTCTTCTCTTCATCATCATCCAAGCACTCAATAGCCTTATCATAAAAATCTACCTTATTCCTTTGAATGTACAATAAATCCATACCCAACAACATATTGTATGATCATAACGGAAGTACATTTAGGTGCGCTGACGTACACACGCCATTAAGCTCAAATACACAATATCTTACCTAATGATGAGCTTTTTTCTTAGTACTTATAACCAACTGCACCAACCAAGACTCTGTATGCACTTCATTATTCAAGCAACACTTATCCATGAGGTTAGGGCTAATATAACTTACTGTAGCGGCTACAACCACCCTCCAAAATTTTGGCCTGCACCCAAATTCAGAGCCTCCCTTGAGAGTTTCACTTGACAGTTGTGAGATCATGTGAGCCTTCGCACCCACCTTGCTTGTTCATTCCACCCAATATTTTGCATGATGATATCAATGTCCTGCTAGCGACCATGTTCCGGTCATGCTCAAGGTCTTCGCTTCGTGTGTACATGTTATGTTGCTATGAAAACATTTGTCGCACTCACACACGGAGTCACATTCAGTGTCACACAAGCATCATCACGATCGATCAACAATCAATCACGAGTGTCGTGCTTGTTGCTTGCACCGTGGGTCAGTCATGTTGAACATGTGTGTCTAGTTGGTTTGAGTTGTCTCGTCGACAAGTCACCTGGGTGTGTGTTTATAAGATCATGTTTGCATCTTTCACTCATTCACATACTCAGTAATTTTGTTGAAGTTCTGACGACCAGACTCCCCTCTACAGCCAGACCATCCCCCCGCCATCGACTTGATCGACTAGCACCCAGAACAACGCAGAAGCACCAAGCAAGTCATTTCAAGTTGCGCTGCCAGCAAGAAATTCAATCAACCTTCATGTTGGCCACCCGGAGAGTTGGACTCGGCAGGCACCCCGGGATTGACTCCCCTAAAAAATTGTGCAGAGGCTACTAACCTTGCCCGCTCTGCTGACTGAAGAAATTACGCAGACAGGCCAGACAAACACCCACTGCCTATCCCTGTCTCCCTCAAAAAATTGTGTAGTTTTTCCAGCCAACCCTCCCGACAATCGACTAGTTGCTCATCCAGAAAATTGTGTAGTTTTCATGAGCAAGCCCTCTATTGCCCAATAGTCTGCTCAGCTCAGAAATTGCACAGAGATGATCAGTAGGTTGGCCTCCCAGCATAAGTGTAATTTCTCTCGCCAGCAGTAGACTATCAGTTCCCTCCAAGAATTGCGCAGTTTTTTATACCAAGCTCCCGGCAGCTGACTGCTAGTTCCCTCTAGGAATTATGCAATTTCTATTGTTAGTGACCTAGCTTCTAGCTGCCAGTTCCCTCCAGGAATTGCGCAGTTTTTGCTACCAAGCTCCCGACAGCTGACTGTTAGTTCCCTCTAGGAATTGTGCAGTTTCTACTGTCAGTGACCCAACATCCAGTTGCCAGTTCCCTCCTGGAATTGCGTAATTTTGGCTGCCAGGCTCTAGGCCAGTTCCTCCAAAACACTGCGCAAATCCTTTCTTCCAATCCTCCCTGCAGCCCAGCCTATTCCTCGAAGAAATTACGTAAATTTTGCTCTCAAGCCCCTGTTACCCGCTCGTTCTGGAAGATGCGCAGATTTTGTCTGCCTTGTCTTCCTGCAGCCCACACTGTTCCTCCGAAGAATTGCGTAGTTTTTCCTTCCAGCCAAGCTAGACCTCGCGGACAGTCACTATCATATCGAATTGCCCATCTTCATCACCCAGTGACCCTTGTGTAGTTTACATTAGTAGTGCTCGGAGCCATCATCTCGCCTCACAACCTTTTTGCCTCTCCTAGTCACCTGCATCTGAAATAATCATGTGTCATGGTAGACTAGGAGGTTTCTGGATTTGATGTCGTCTCGTCGAGAGTGACTGCAGGTACAGGTACACCAACAAACATGGCATGATGATGAATGGGATGAACGAAGGGAGCACATGCAGAAGGACAGGTTCACCAACGGATGAATGAATAATGCATGCGAAGAGATGTGTTCGTGAACAGATGATCATGCAAATATGTGTTCGCGGATGGACAGACGAGAAAACATGCAATATGTGCTCACGGACGGACAAACGGATGAACATGCACCTTTCGCGAATAGATGAGACTGTCAAGCCTTCCAACATACAAGCAAGGAGAAACGTGCCAAACCAACATCAAGCGAACCAATGACCATCGAAGTCTCTGCACACTTTGCTATGTAGGTGTGAAGTCGTGATACACCATGAAGACATCCATCACCCAGCAACACTGCAGCTCGACATGCACTCCAACAACAACACGAATGTACTAGCTGGTGGGCTCCAGTATTGTAGCAATAATGCTGCAACTCCTGGGACTCCCTTCTTTACTCTTATCAACCTCGTAGTTCGTAGCAAACATGGAAGCGATGGTGCTGTATGCACAAGTACTAGCTCTTGCCGCGGCTGTCACTTGGTCAGCTAGCACAAGTCCGTTAGGAGCTTAAGCCAACTTCTATGAGCTCTAAGAAGAAGCTTTTTAACTGATGGATGGAAGCTAATCTACTTGCGGAAAGAAACTGAAAAGCTGAAAGGAAATGCAAACCCTAACAAACCATAATTTTACCAGTTAGCCCTACTGATGCAAGAAAGAGGATGCAAGCTACTGAAAGAGATGCCATTGACTTCTAGGAAGGTAAAATGCATGTGTCTAAGCTACTTCTGTAGTAAAATTTGAAGAAAACATCTTTTTGTATTTTTGAATAAGTTGTCAGAATTATCATGCATGTGCTTTCACTGTTTTTGACTGTGTAGAGGTGGATTGGCGAGAGGAAATGCTTGCAGGGGGTTGGGAAGGTTTGAAGAGGACCTAAGGGGTCCCTAGCACCCTTCCAGAGAGTTTCACAGAGTTTGGCTATCAAGAAACTGCTTTCGTGAGCTTCTACAGGAAGTCTGCAGGGGTTCTACAGGATGTTCTAGAATTTCTACAGGATGTTCTGTAATTTCTACAGGATGTTCAAAAAGGGGATTTTGGAGGGTTGATGGATGAAGAAAGGTGAATAAGTGGGTATGGAGGTGAGAGAAGGGTGTGAGGAGGTCCAGGACTTGGTGGATGGAGCTGAGGAGTGGTGAGGATGGTTGGATTTGTTCAAGGAGGAGTGGAGCAATGTTGCACAAAAATATGGGAATTAGGGCAAAGCGAGAGAATGTGGCAAACCTAAGGCAAGAATCCAAGTTAGAGGATGGAGTAGGTGAGATTGATGGAGTACGGGCAGATAGAGAAGTATTACAGGTGCTCTGCAAATTATTTTTCAAACTGAACAAACAAAGACTTGGAAAATCAAGGACCTAATTACTTTAACCTAATCTGACCTAGATAACAGCAAAGAAAATGAACAGAAGTTTATTTGCAACGAAATCATGTGAAATAACTATGCAACTAAGCAATAATGAACCTAAGCATGTAACCGCAACTGGTATCAACTTCTGCAAATAAGAATCTAACACTAATAATTGCATGATGGAGCAAAGACCGTGTTTTTGGTGGCAGCAAGGTCACCTTGCTCCCAGCTCATGGTCCCACTGAGGGAGAGGTGAGATCAGAGGTTCTTGATAGCCTTTTTCTGAATATCTTCTCTGTTATTAACTTATCAAATCAATTTGAACATGAAAAGCCTTTTTAATCATCAAAAATGACCTAGGTAACCAGCAAGATCTTAATCTCCTTAACAGAAATTATTTTGCAAAGACATAAAAAGCAAATAACAGTACACAAAGGAAGCCTTGGCACTTGGGTTGGGCCCAACCCCAAGAGCTACAGGCTCCTAAGAAAAACTCAGAACTGATGCCAAATAAATCTGCTTTCCATTACTCAAAAATAATTATGTCATAAAGAAAGTTGTACAACAGCAGCTAATAAATGAGCTGAGAAAATAACAGCACTATAGTGCGAAATACAACAGTTCAAAAAGTAACCTACGAAGGCTGGAAGCCTTCCTATTTATGCACTACGAGGGTCTCCAACAACCCTCCTTACCTCAAGGGGCTCGGCTGCTCAAACTGCCAGTGATCAACCACTTTACATAACACTGCTCGGCTGCCCTTGGGAATCCTTTTCGGTGGCCTGCTAAACTCCGAGTTGAGGGTGGAGATTTCGAGGAAGGGCCTTTTAATGCAGGAGACACCCTTCCTATGAATCCTCGCCCTTGTTCCTTCATGCTTTGCTGTCATCTAGCTCATAATTGCTTGGCCTTGGTCCAAAATTTGTCCAAAAATCTGGATTAACAACGTGTTAGCCTTCTTGGTCAAGTGACTATCCTCATTCGTTCAACTAACATAAATATACTAAAAAAACATGCATAAACTATGAAAAATGGTGGATTGACGAAGAATAGTTAGGCAAAATGAGCCCAATAAGTTACCCAATTCCAGGGCTCATCATCACCCCCCTGCTAAATGGGTTGCTCATCCTCTGAGTAACTAATCCAACTCGTCATCCTTGATTGCCTTGACCACCTCTCTCACATCCAAGGCCTTCGAGGTGATATCTTCTTCACGGTCATGAAATCCTGCTTTTCTTTCCACTCCTTCCCACTGCCTGTGTTCCTCCTCTTCTTTGACTCCTTCCAGCACCCCCAAAAGCAATGGAGGACTGAACTTGAGGCCGATCCAGTTGGCCTGAAGATTCTGCATGGACTGTTTGTAGAGGGGTACTCTTGCCAAGGCCTCCCTCATCCTTGTTGGGGAGTGGTATTCTCTAATTTTTAGCCTGTGGGACAGTGTGTTCCACCTCCGGGTGCAAGCATGAACACAGTTATCCCCCAATAGTCTCTCCATGTCCTCAAAATGGGCTATGGCTTGAGCTTGTCATTCAATGTAGTCTGGTAGGGCCTAAGAGTCATTGGCTAAGTGTTGGTGGGCGTCTATTAATGCTGAGGGATCCTTCGGCTTTGCTCTAATCATTAGTGGCTCCTTGAGTTCCCTGTCCATAACATTTCAGACCTCTGCTGCTATCTTTTCTTCATGATTTAGCCAAGAGGCCATGGCCACAAGTTGCACATCTCCTACCGCAGCATTGGGATCCCACAAATTCATGTTGGGAAGGGCCAAGTTGTGTAGGTAGAACTCTGATAATTTGGCCTTGTCCTCTGATGAGCTACTGTCACATAAAGCCATGAATTGATGGTAGTTTTGAAATGGAGTGATGCCCCTTTGGGCCAAGGTGTTAATCTGGAACTGCAACCACTGATCCTTAAGGTATAAGGCATATGATTTGGCAGGTTTCCTACACTGCATTGCCTCCACTGCCCAGCTGACCATGCAGGCCAGTTGGGCCTCCTTCTCTTGTACCTGTTGCCTTAGAGACTGTATCTCCTGTGTTGCTTGCAATTCCTTCTCCTGTAGCTGTCTAGTTAGTGCCTCAATTTCAGCCTGCAACCCATCTCTTCTCTGCTGTTCATCAGGGGTTTCTTTGTATATTGTGGGCTCCTCCTGTTGCTATTGTTCTCCCAAGGTGTGGGGCCTGTCTTCCTTATAGTGTCCCTGTAACTGTAGCTTTTGTTTAAGCAGCTCATTTTCTTCCTGTAGCTTGGCCCGCTGACTGCTTTCCACATGCCTTACCATAGCCAATTCCTTTCTTGCCTCTTTGAGTTGTTCTTCCAAGGGACCTATGTCCGCCACACCCTTGGACTTGGTGATTTTCATCCAAGTGTGGGCCCTCACTCTCTCTTCTTCTAGTGCAAAGAAAAGTGGCACTGTGAATTTTTGCGGAATTATCTTTCCGGCCTCTAACAGGTTATAGTAGGAGCCCAAGCTGGGCTGGGGGCTTGGTTCCACAATGTTCTCAGTCTTTTCTTCCTCCTGTGATGATTTAGCTGCCTTTTCTTCTAATTCCTCGGTCTCCTTTAGTCTAGCCAACGTTTCCTGTAGAACTGCCTCAGCATCCTGTAAAGAGGTCTTTGTGTCCATCATTTTAATCCTCTCTCTCTAGGTGGAAGTTTTCGGGCTTCCTCGTTCATAGGTGATGGATGCCTTTGAAGGATACCTTTCCTTTTGTTTAGCTGTGGTGTCCTCAATCGTAATTGGCTCCTATGACTGTGGCTGGGGTCTGCCAACTTTTATCCATGTGCTCCTTCTTGCCTTAAAATACATCGAAGGCTCCCTTTTTTCGCTTCCCTTTTTGTTTTGGAGATGTGCTTAAGGCAGCCAGCACAGCTACTGCCTCCCTAGCCAAAATCTCAGGTGATTTCTCCTTTTGCTGCTCTATTTCCATGCTTCTTGTAGAAAGTCCTGTGTCAATTGTTTTCATGCTTCCTGTAGAAACTGTTTCAATTGTTTCTGTCTGCTTGGCTGGATGTGTCTTTCCTTTTAATTCCTGTGTGGTTGCCTTGGTTGTGCCCTCCTTTGTTTGGACTTTTTCAGTCCTCTCTGCTCTACTCTGCAATCATTTTTCCCTGGGTGTTTGTGTCACTGTTCCTCCCACAGTTTTAGGCTTAGGAATTTGGCCTTTTCCTTGTTTCTCTTTCTCTTCTTTCTATGGTGGTTTGTCCTGTGTTTCTTTACCATTGGCTTTCTATCCCGCCTCAGTGTGTTCCCTTTCTTCACTGCTAGATGAGGTGAGCTCCTCGGCTAGAATTCGAATATTGTCATCTCTGGACATGTTGCGGAAAATTTCCCAAGAGAGGGGGACAGTGTAGGTGTGGAGGGCGTTTTCTACTAAAAGTTTGATGAGCCCATGATGGACTAACTGATCCGGTGTCCCTTCCTTCAATTTTTTGCCACATTCACTTAATGATTGCAGAAGAAAATAGGGGATGCTCAACTTCTTTTCTGGAGGTAAATCCAACCCATGTCTTAGTTCACTCAGCAACCAGAAATGATAGCCGTAGACAATATTGAACCGGCCCTCACAGGTAATGTATTTCATGATTTGGAGATTGACTTCACTCCAAAGAGGATGTAAGCTGGCTCTCTGGACCCCGTTCTTGTCTTCTGCAAAATGTTCCTCGGGTAGGAAGAATTCTTTCTTGGCTTTTTGGCCCAATGCCCTCTCCTCTTTGCTCCAGGGTATCCCTAATGGTAGACCAGTAACTCGACTAATGAGTTCAAGGGTAAGCTTTAGGGTCAACCCTCTAAAATTCATTGTGGCCTGTGTCTTTGATTTAGGTCGCAGGGACATTAAGAATTCCTCCGTTATCTCATCGTCATGACCCTGAATTTTGTCACAAAAGGTCATCCAATTAGCACGGGTGAAGAGGTTCACCACCTCAGGATGTTCACGCAATTTACTGGAATCCAAGGGTTCCTTCCTGATAAACCCCCCTGGCATGGTGAGAGTGCTCTGTTTTATGCTCTGCGCAGAAAGGGACTGTTGTTTTATGGTTTCCTCCTTTGAACTTCAAGGAAGGATCTCTCGAGTGTTTAAATTTTAATCTGCACCAATTCCCTAGTTCTAAGGCTTTTGCTGCCCAAAACTCGGTTGTCCGTATGTGAAAGGAAGAATTAGGTTTCCACAAACAGGGCACAGAGCTCAATTTTCATCCTCGGCATACATACAACCATATAAGTTGAAATTCTTCATACACAGATTAGCCCTCACAGTGCTTCATCTTTTCTACAGAGATTTTTTTTTTAACAAGAACCATGGAGGAGAATTTTGACGCAGAATCGACTGAGAAATTCCATGCAACACACAGGCAAACTGTTATTTTCGACTCACAGGAAGACTTGTCTCTAACTCTCCTATTCAAGAGAGTTCAATTCAGCACCTTTCGAACATACCATGCATGGAAGAGTGTTTTTGAGCCTACCTCTCTCAGAACTCCAAATTTGACGAAGAAAAGTCTAGGCTTCTCTGCTCCGGAAGGATATGTCGTACTTCCAATAGAACTCTTGCTAGCTTCTGTAGGATGTCACTGCACCTCTGAATGAGCCCGGTATGCGGGAGAATTTTGAAACAGGTTGAAAAGCTCGGTGGAGGACAACGGATTAACAGATTATGGAAGCAGAGGACACGTACTTCGGCCAAGGACGTTGCAAGTGTAAATGAACAGCGGGTGGTGCGAGTCTCTAGCCGAGCATTTTTGAACTGTGGCGCAATTCGTGGCGAGGGGTGAGGTGGCCGGACCGAACCGTTAATCCAACATCACAACCATCATTTCGCTGTGTGTCCCTGGCCGCCATTACCTCCCCTCTGCCATTAACTGCCGCCACCACTGCCAGTCCTGTCGATTTTCCTCGACTGGACACTCTACACATGTTGGCTGCACATCTTCTCGGCAATTTTTAACGCAATTGAGCTTGTTCGGATCCCACGAAGTTGTGTAACTAGCTGAGGGTGGCCAGCTGACCGGCCACCAATTTCGTTCAATACGAACCATTTTCACAGACATGCAATTTTGAAAATATAGTTTATGCAATTGATGAATGAGGTTAGACACTTACTTGCATGGCTGTGGACGCTTTATGCAAACTTCGAGTCTTGGAACCACTGCTTCGCTTGCTGCTGCCTCGTGCACGGGTGTTAGATCCCATCCTTTCATTTGTTGAAGCTGTATGCACGGTTTTGGAACCCGACCCTTCGGTTGGCAACGCTGCATGCAAAGGTTCTGTTTCGTTTCAGCTGTCGAGGATGTTTTCACGTCCAAGAGGAGCCTTTTTACATGTTCCCTTGGTTGGTTTCGGCTGCCCCTGCCTCTAGAGTATGCCTTCCAGAGGGATCAACCGCTACAGGATTCCT
>APFE030387017.1:206680-228280 GCA_000404065.3 Pinus taeda
AACCTAGCCATAATATCACTAATATAATTGCTACAATTATACATGAATCACAATAGAAGAATAACTCTTATTAACATATGAAAAATACCAACCAAGTCACGGACTTCCATGTACCACCTACCCTTACATTGGGTTGAACCAAATCTTGTGAAAATTTCATCTATCACAACAACTAGAAATTATTTTCCTAATTGCTAATTTTATTTAACAATTTATTTGCAGTTTGCTACGGTAAATACCAAATAATTAACATTGTGACTTTCACAAATAAAACTGTGGAAATAATAGCACTAGAAATTGAGAAAATACTAGTAGGCACACACATAAATTTGACACAGTTATTTTTGGACAAATGTCCCTAGAAAAACCCAACTTGGGAAAACTAGTGCAACAATGAGGCTTTTTATTATTATGTAGCAGCGAAAATCTAAATACAATCTATGGATGCCTAATTGGCAATCCAAACATCAGGAAAATTTGGGCAAAAAATATTTTAAGGGAATTACCCTTCTTCTACAAGCAACCCCGGCATAACTTCCTTCAAACAACTGCATCAGGCTCTCCGTTGCTCTGCATAGACCCTCTGACGTCAAGCCTTTGAAATGCCTCTGATGAAGTCATTCTTTCTATCTCTAATGAGGAAACCACCTCTCCAACACTCTAGACCCTTTGCCCATCCTCTGGAATTGAGAACGAATTTCTCTCCACCTAAATTGAATTTCCCTCTGAAGCTGACTACATAGGAAGTTGATTGCCCAGACCTTTGTGTTATCTCACTGAAAATAACTTGTTCCCTTGATGTTGCCTCTTCTGTTTTGGAAAAATTTCCTATGGATCAGTGTCCCTACACCTCACTCTCTACTTCGATCTCTACCTCTCCGGTAGCTAATTGTTGCTACTCTGGAAATCGATCTGCCAAAGAAATCGAACTTCTCATCTTCTGGTATGTCTTCTCTCATTGCCCGTCGACTTCCTATTATAATCCTCTATTGGATAACCAAAGACCAAGATTAAAACTTAAACAATAGCTATGATCATCTATCCTTGTGAGTTTCTAAACTATTCTAACCTTGACTTAATTAATTTTGATTAACTAGCCATATTCTCTAAGTTTACACTTAGGAAATATTTAAATATCTACTAATTATATAATTAAGTCATCTCTAGGTGAAATTTCCATAAATGATTTTTGGGTCATGGAGATATCAAGTATTCTAACCTCTCCACAAAATTTCATGGCTACAACACTTCCTATGCTACAAAAAATAACACTCCCTCTTAGCAAGGAATGTGTTTCAGTGTTGCACGCCCAATCACAATACCCTGTCTCTATATCACCTCCTGTCACATTGTTGATGTATGACTCTGTGACTGATTGCCACTGTCCACCAAACATTGTGCAACTCTGATGCTGAATCTGTGCTGCTGCTAACACTGAATATGCATTCCAACTATGTTTTCGCTGCAACTAAATTGCATCCAAAATACTTAATCAATTGTGTTTAGTATGATGCATATGTCTCCCGAGTATCTGACTGTTACTAGCCTCTATACTGTCTCTTAAGAATCTGCGTTGTTGCTGACTCTACACTGCGCTCACTAACATCTGACTGCAACTAATCTGCAAATGTCACTGTGGATTTCTGACTACACCTCTAACATAGATCCATCCTACTAGTGAATATTGTGGGATCCCATAGTGAAGTAATGATCCATGAGATGGACTCCTCAAGGACCTTACCCATCTTTGTAGCTCTTTGGGGCTATAACTCCAAGTCACCCCACGTCACTCGTGGAGGTATGTGGGTAATCATTGTGAAGTCTTCCTCCAACCTAGAGGATAATCTTTCTATCTCAACATGTGTTACTGCATGGTTTTGCTTCTCTTGCTTATCCTTCTTTTTGAGATGACACGGGGTACTATAGTGGCCAAACTCGCCACACCTAAAGCACTTGAACCTAGATAGGTCATTCTTCTTCTTCTTCTACTCCCCCTGTGCCTAACTAGGATTGTTGAATGCAAGAGCCACATTCTCCTCCTCACTCTTCACGCCCTTGTTTTTGTTGCCACTGATGATGCTCTTCAACAAAGCCCTCCTAACCTCTTCCTGCTATAGATTAGACATCTTTTCCCACCTTGGAAAGGAATATTTTCCCAAGATACTCTAGACAAATACATGTCAGTCGTTTGAGATATTATTTAGTGTCGATCGTACAAGCTCCGTGGGTTGAGGTACTGACCCAACGACTGCCAGCTAATCTCGGAATTCCCGAATCTAAGTGAGAAAGGCATCTATGGTCTCGCCCTTCTACATCCTCATTCTCCTCTTTTTATCCTAGAGGTACATCTTTCGTTGCTCAGAAGAACTTTGGAATAGCTCAGACAAGGCAACCCACATCTCCTTGGTTTTTGCTTTATTTGCCACATGTGAGACGAGATGGTCTTGGACTGCATCCAAAATCATCCTCTTAGCCTTCGTCATTTCCTTTGTGTACTCCTTCTATTGATCAGTATCCTGGGGCACTGCTACCACACTCTCTGCATAGGGCTTCAAACCATATTCATAAAAAAATAATAGCATCCTTGCCTTGCAGATGGCATAGCTTTTTGGCACCCTCTAATTTGTCTTGGTCCCGGAGCCTAGCTGTGATCATCTCTTATCTGGTTTGGAAGCTCCCTCTCCCTCTACTTGAATGTTTCTCTGCTACTCACACTCCCTTTTGGAATGTTTTATTCTCCTAGTTTCTACTGTGAATCTGCAACTGGAAAATTAGATTTCTTGGCTAGAAACCCTCTGAGAAAAATTCCCCCCTATGTGTGTGATTTTCTCTTCAATCCAACATTTATTTTGCTGCTACAAAACCCTCTGCGCCCAATAAAGGAATCTACTCAGCGAAAATCTGAGCTGCAACTGCTCCCTCTGTCTGCTGGAATCACTATCCCGGGCTATTCGACTTTTCTGCCAACTTGCAACTGAAAATCGAACTGTTGCCCCAACAACTCGACCTGCATGTTAATGAACTGTGTTGCCTCTAAGAATTTTAGCCTGCTACCCCCTCTGAGCAACGAAATTCTCTCTTCCACTTATGAACTTCCCGGCTGATCACTTATGCTCTGATACCATGTGAAAATTTCATCTACTACAACACTTGGAAATTATTTTCCTAATTGTTAATTTTATTTAACAATTGATTTGCAATTTGATACGACAAATACCAAATAATTCAAACTGTGATTTTCATAAATAAAACTGCAGAAATAGTAGCGCTAGTGTTAAGTTTTCAGATTTCTCAATGATGTATCAATTACTTTAGCCCAATTTATCTTTTCATTAACAATGCATCCAATTATTAGCAGTATAATCAATCACAAACGTAACTAAAGAAAGAACAATATATGTAGTGATAGAGAAGACAACAACACAACCCTAAGAGAATAGATTGGTCCAAGACCAGGGAAAAACCCCACTAGGGGGGAACCCTTTCAAATATTCTTCTATAGTAGATCGTCATAAAAAGATTTCAGCAGAGAGTATAATGAGCCCAATACATATAATTTGCAGCAGATAACAATAAATCAGATCTACATATCTGTTATAACATCAGAGAAACCAAAATCTACCATATCACTAAAGCCAACTGATGTCAAGATGTCAAAACCGTAGATCTGAACTAGGTCGCCCTAACTAACATTGTCTGTGAGTGCCTAAAGCTTTTAGGTCTCCCTCACGAATACTGTGTGCAAGCGATTGTAATTGCATAGTCACACCCAGAAGGTCTTTGTCTGTGCGACTCCGGCATCGAACTAAAAAGACCCAAAGTCACACCTTGGTTGAGCTGTGTGAGTGATTGTGACGACAGGGTCGCTCCCAGGGCTACCTGGTGCGAGCGACAAGGGACCAGATCCTTCCAATCTGCCTCTAAACCCAGAGTCGCTCTCTCTGAACTGTCTCTGAGTGACCATAGATCCAAAGTCGCTCTCTTGTCTAATTTGTGCCTGCGATGGAGGACCAAAAAATTTGGTTCTGTGCCAACGACCAAGATCCATAAAACCCTAACCCAAAGCCAACCTTTCACCTGTAATTTCAGACCCTATGCAAACTCCTTCTAACGTACCTATGCGAGCCAAGACAAAATAGAACAATAGAAAGATGATGATAATGTGTTGAAATGAATTCCTTTTATAGGTTTTCCTAAGGTTTAATTTGGGGTTAATATTGACCCAAGTAGTTACTCATGTGGTTAGGGCCGACCCATTCCATAATGTATGCATGAATAAAATAATTCAAAAATTAATTTCTATTTAACTGAATTAGGTGATCTTTAGGTCATTTTTAGTCCTATCGAAAAGAGGAATTTAATGCACATATTATGTTGATCGTCTTATTTCAATTTGACCCTATTTGCAAAAATTAACACTCCCTCTCAACTAGGAAGAGCTCAACCTTTCAATAGCTATCAGTTGATAAACCTACCAAGGATGTCTCTGCTCAACTCTATCTGCTGAAACTTTCTCAGATCTAGAAGAAGAATTGGGGAGCAATAGATTCCACCCTTATCTAGCAATAGGATAACTCATCACACAGGGGAGTGAACCCGCAACCCTTGAATCATACCGAGCTATCTCAACCCATCCTATTGCCTACTGATATTCCCATCAATGACCCTGAATAGTCACGTGGTAGAACACCTGCATCATAATCACCATGGGTTGTACACCCCCAAGTACACTCTCACTCGTTGGTCAGACGAGGAGCAGTACTCCCAACTAGCCTGACTTGTGGGTATGATGCCAACTAGGGTATACTCTGCAAAGACTAAGATAGGGTGAGCTATAACTCCAACCCTATGGGTAACAGATAGGGATGACACCCTATTGTCCAGAGTTCCCTCAACCCCATGAGCCCTCCATCTCGATTCCTCACCCTGGGAGCTCAAACAAGGTAGGAAGAGTTGGCTCAGTGTTCTCGATCAGCATTGCCCCTCTTTCGAAGGGGACACATCCATCAATCCAAGCTACTCTCTGAAGACCAAGAAATTTCTCATGGGTAATGCCTTTGTGAGAATATCTGCAATTTGTTCGTTTGTTGATATGTGATGGAGCTTGGTAGCTCCTCTTTGCACCATGTCTTGAATGAAGTGATATCGAATCTCGCTATGCTTGGACTTGTCATGAAACACATGATTTTCTACCAAACAGATTCCACTCTTGTTGTCGCAGTATATCACTGTAGTATCTAGGTCGTACTCAAAAATATCTCCAAATATATTTCTCAACCAAACTGCTTCACATATAACCATGCTAGTGGCAATGTATTCTACTTTGTTAGTGCTTAATGCTATAGACTTTTGTTTCCTTCTCATATAGGATATCATGGTAGATCCAAGGCTAAAACAACATTCAGATGTACTTTTCCCATCAATAACATTTCTAGCCCAATTATCATCACTGTATCTGTGAAGTTGAAAATTTCTTGCAGAATACCTTAGACCAAGTGTGATCCACCCATGCAAATATATCAATATGTGTCTGGTAGTTATCCAATGTGTGTGGTAAGGCTCGGTCATGAATTGACTTAATGTTTTTATTGCATAAAAGATGTATGGACAGGTGTTCACAAGGAACATCAAAGTCCCAATCATTTGTCTATACTGAGATGGATTTTCTAAGTCTGGTCCCACAACATTTCCACATAATTTCTTGAAGTTCATTTCCATTGGAGTGACCGTAGATTTACATTCAATGATTCCAAATCTTTCCACCAACTTTACAATGTATTTTCCCTATGAAAGGAAAATCTTACCAGGCTTTTGCCACACTTCAAGACCCAAAAAGTAGTGCATGATACCAAGGTCTTTCATCTCAAATTCAGAGGCTAGCTTCCTCTTACATTCAATCATCAGAGGCTCACTACCTGTCAAAAATATATCGCCAACATATAAAACCAAAATCAATGGCATATCTTGGACTACCTTGAAGTAGAGGTTGCGATCAACATTGCTTCTTGTGAATCCCAACGTCACTAAGTAACTGTCAATACGTGCATACCAAGCTCAGGGAGCTTGCTTCAAACGAAACAATGCCTTATTCAACCTGCAAACATGTGTTCTTCGATCTTTTATTTTGAATCCTTGAGTTTGTTCCACATATACCTCTTCTTGTAACATGCCATGAAGAAATGCGGTCTTTACATCCATTTGATGACGAGTCCATCCCTATCCTGTAGCAAGAGAAACTATAGAAAGGATGGTTGTATATCGAGCTACAAGAGAAAATATGTCATCATAATCTTCTCCCTCTTTCTAAGAGAAGCCTCGAGCCATGAACCTTGCTTTATATTTCTCAATGTTGCCATCAATTCCATGTTTGATTTTAAATAGCCATTTTGAATTCACAACAGACTTCCCTTTCGGCCTAGGTACAAGATCCCATATATCATTTTTAATAATTGATTCATATTCTCCATCCATATCATCCTTCCAAACTTGATCATTTATAGCTTATTCGAATGAGGACGGTTCGATTTGAATCATAATACTCATAGCAACAACATATCCCTGATACCTGCATCGATGTTTCGCTTCTCTGAATGATCTGCGAATGGGGATATTTCTTTCACTATCTTGTAACGTATCATGAAGCCAAAGTGGTCTCTTCTTGGAGGGAGGATCACTTGGAGGAGGATCTAACAGATCCATAGGCTCTATGGGATCATCAACCATATTGGACTCAGGTGGAGACAGACCATCCAGAATATCCCAGTCATCATTCTCTTCCTTGGGAGGAGGAGGTGAAGGAAGATCTCTTGCTTTACCAAGAGCTACATCTTCATCAAATGTTGCATCCCTACTAATTTCGACCTTCCTCTGACCAGCAATATAAATTCTATATGCTTTAGAATTTTCATAATAACCCACAAATGTACATTTTCTGCCTGTAGCTTCAAGTTTGTTCCTTTTGTCTTTCAGCACATGAAAATATATTGGGCATCCAAATACATGAAGATGGTTGATATCAAGCTTAGTGTCTGTGAATATTTCTTCAGGAGTCTTGTTTTCTAATGCTTGATGAGGCACCCTGTTATGAACGTATACAACAGTAGATGTCGCTTCATCCCAAAGGAACTTTGGCACCGTTTGATCATGTAGAATAGCAAGGGAAACTTATAATATAGATTTGTTCTTTCTTTTGGCTAGGCCATTATGTTCAGGAGTATATGGCACATTGTTTCCTTCTTGATTCTATATTTCTTGCAAAATGCTATGAATTCTTTTGACATGTATTCTCCTCCATTAGTGGACCTGAAGACTTTGGTTCTCTTTCCTTATTGATTTTCGATCAAGGATTTGAATTCCTTGAATGTTTCAAAAGCTTCATCCTTGTGCTTAAGATAATATATCCATGTATTTCTTGAGAAGTCATCGATAAAGGTAATGCAATAAAGATGAACACCAAGAGAATGTACAGGCATCATACGACGGATATCAGAATGAATGAGATGAAGGATGTCATGAGTTTTGTTCTTACTAGAGGGGAATGGTCCCCTTGTTTTCTTTCCACTTGCACAACCTGGCCAAACTCCATCATGATGAGCCTGAACATTGGGAATACGAGAGACCAATTTCTTTAGTTTCGGAAGTGCATCATAATGAAGATGAGCCAGTCTGCATTGCCATAATTCGCTCAAATGATTGGTATTATGAACCAATGCAAAGAGAGGTCTTCTAGTGATCCTATAGAGTCCTTCAAATCTTGATCCTAGTGTGAAGGCATCTCGCATAGGTGAATCAACAAGCCAAGTTAGAAATTTACCTTTGATGAAGGCAACACTCATCCATTTGTCTTCTAATGCATATACAAATACCAAATTATTCATTAATCCTGGTACATACATGACATCATGCGACAAAACTGATTCCCTAGAATTTAGCTAAAATTTGACGGACCCAAAATCTTTCACGGAATGAGTAAAGTTGCCTCCGACAATGTTCTTTAGCTTAGTCTCACTCTCTCCCAGATTACAGAGGACTTCTTTATAACCAGAGAAATTATGAGTGGCCCCACTATCAACCAACCAACTGACCCACGAATCTGGTGGAGAAGAACTAGTAAGAGCATAAATGAGAATGTATTCAAATTTATTTACAGCATTACTTTCATACCTGGGAGCCTTTGACTTCTTTTGAGAAGGGCGATGTTCTTCAAGATCACTTGAAGAGTCTCTTCTTCTTCTTTCGAATATTATATCATAGTTCCTCCTTTGATAGTCTTTTCTTCTTTTGTCATTATAGTTGCTTCTACTGTTGTAATGATGTCTTTTGTTCTTCTCGGGACAATCACGAGAAAAGTGACCTTTATTATGACATTAGAAACATTCAACCTGAGATAGTGATTTGTCATTTCTTCTTTTTGAGTTTTGATAAGGAGGCTTCCATGGAGGACCTCCTTTTGTCTTCTTCTTCTTGTCATGAGTAATATATGCAACGGACTCTCCCTCTTCATGCTTTTGAATCCTTCCTCTTATTATCATCCTAGATTCTTCTTGCGTGAGCTTCCCAAAAATTTCATCAAATGTCGGGAGGACATTTTTGTCATTGATTGTAGTAATGAAGGTTTCACAAATGGGAGGGAAACCTCTAAGAGTCACAACTACAAGCTTCCTATCTGGCACATTTTCTCCAACCCTCTGCAATTTTCTCTAAGCTAACAGATCCGAATAATGTAGGATTGAACCGTTTCCCCTTTGTTCATCTTAGTTTCCTTGAGTTGATCTTTCAGAGTGATGATTTCATTCGAGTTGTTAACTTCATACATATCAGCTATCTTGTAATACATATCTTTAGTCTTTCTTAAATTCCCAACATAAGCAAGTAAATGATCTTGTAAACCATCAGCTATAATTTTCTTTGCTTTAGACTCACCTTTCTTGTACTTGTTGTTGAGAGAAGCAGAAGTGTTTTCTGGAGGCTCGGGCATCCTTCCTTGAATGTATTCCAGCACATCATTATTGTCAGCTATGATCTCCAATATGACTTTCCATGCAGCAAAGTTAGGTGATCTGCTTTCTGAAGGAGAGGGCTTCAAAGCTTGTCTTCTCTTGGGCTTGACTTTCACCTTAGCTCTGGTACCATGTTAAATTTTTAGAATGTTCAATGTTGTATCAATTACTTTAGCCCAATTTATCTCTTCATTAAAAATGCATCCAATTATTAGTAGTATAATCATTCACAAACATAATTGAAGAAAGAACAATATATGCAGTGATAAAGAAGACAACAACACAACCATAAGAGACATCAAATTGGTCCAAGACAAGAGGAAAACCCACTAGGGGGAACCCTTTCAAATCTTATTCTATAGTAGATCGTCATAAAAAGATTTTGGCAGAGAGTATAATGAGCCCAATACATATAGTTTGCAGGAGATAAAAATAAATCAGATCTACATATCTATTATAACAGTAGAGAAACCAATCTACCATATCACTGAAGCCAACAGATGTCAAGATGTCAAAACCCTATATTTGAATTGGGTTGCCCTCATCAACATTGTTTGTGAGTGACTGAAGCTTCTGGGTCGCCCTCATGAATACAGTGTGTGAGTGACTGTAATTGTAGATTCGCACCCAGGAGGTCTTTGTGTGTGCGATTCTGGCACTGAACTGCAAAGACCCAAAGTCGCTCCCTTATCAAGTTGTGCAAACGACTAAAGAGCCAAAGTCGCACCTTGACTGAGCTGTGCGAGCGACTATTACGATAGGGTCACTCCCACGGCTACTTGGTATGAGCGACCAGGGACTAGATTCATTCGATTTGCCTCTAAACCCATAGTCGCTCTCTCTGAACTGTCTCTGAGTGACAAGAGAGCCAAAGTCACTCTCTTGCCTATTCTGTGCCTGTGACCGAGGATGAAAAACTTCAATTCTATGCTTATGACCGAGGACGAAAAACTTCAGTTCTATGCTAGCGACCAAGGTCCAGAAAACCCTAACCCAGAGCGAACCTTTCACCTATAATTCCAAACCTTGTGCAAACTCCTTCTGACATACCTGTGTGAGCCAAGACAAAATAGAAGAATAGAAAGATGATGATAATGCTTTCAAATGAACTTGAGGTCGCTTCCTTTTATAGGTTTTCCTGAGGGTTAACTTGGGGTTAAGATTGACCCAAGCAGTTACTCATGTGGTTAGGTCCGACCCATTCCATAATGTATGTGTGAATAAAATAATTCAAAACTTAATTTCTGTTTAACCGAATTAGGTGATCTTTAGGTCCTTTTTGGTCCTCTCGAAAAGAGGAATTTAATGCACATATTATCTTGATCATATGAGTTATCCAATGTGGAATTTGACCCCAGTTGCAAAAATTAATAGCTAGAAACTGAGAAAATACTAGCACACACACACATAAATTTGACACCATTCTTTTTGGACAAATGTCCCCGAATTGAGAAAATCGGTGTAGCAGTGAGGGTTTTTATTATTATGCAGTAGTGAAAATATGAGTACGATCTATGGATGCCCAACTTGATATCCAAACAGCAAGAAGATATGGGCAAAATTTATTTTAAGGGAATTACCCTTCTTCCACAAACAACCCCGACACAACTTCCTTCAGAAAAATCACCCTCTTGGACCCTCTGCGTCAGCTTCTGCATAGACCCTATGATGTCAAGCCTCTAAACTACATCTAATGAAGATGTTCTATCTGTATTTGTTGAGGAAATCACCTCTCCAGCACTTTGGACCCTCTGCCCGACCTCTGGA
Organism: Pinus taeda; assembly: GCA_000404065.3. Lineage (NCBI taxonomy): Eukaryota > Viridiplantae > Streptophyta > Pinopsida > Pinales > Pinaceae > Pinus > Pinus taeda. The sequence goes on from APFE030387017.1 coordinate 217,447, forward strand.
ACTGAGAACGAATTTCTCTCTAGCTAAATTGAACTACCCTCTAAAGTTGACTGCGCGGACCTTTGCATTGCCTCACTAGGAATAACTCGGCCACTTGTTGTTGCCTCTTCAGATCTGGAAATTTGTTCCTCCAAATCATTGTCCCTGCCCCTCACTCACTGCTTCAATCTTGGGCTCTATGACAACTAACTACTACTACTCTAGAAATCGATTTGCTAGGGAAATTGAACTTCTGGTCTTCTGACGTGTCTTCTCCAAGTGCCCATTGACTTTCTCTCATAATCCTTTGTTGGAGCTCAAACAACCAAGATTAAAACTTAATCAATGGCTATGATCATCTTGCTATCGATCCGTGTGAGTTTTTATACCATTCTCACCTTGACTTAATTAATTCTAATTAACTAGCCATATTCCATAAGTTTCAAACTTAGGAAATATTAAAAAATGAGCTAATTATCTAACAAAGTCATATCTAGGTGAAATTTTCACAAACGATTTAAAGGTCTTGAGATCCCATGTATTATAGCCTATCCACCAAATTTCATGGCTATAACACATCTCATGCTACAAACATAACAAATCTCTCATTAAGCCAATCACCCCATGCCAAGCATGAATGTGGGATTTCATGGGATAAACCAAACAAAGCCAAACCAGGGCTTCTAGAGGCAAAACCACATCAACCGTCAACCAGTGATTCCACCTCAAGGTTAGACATCACTAACTCCAACCATATCGATCTCTACCCAGGTTGTCTAGGGCTTTAGGAACTAGTAAGTCAACCCACAACCTTCCAAGGCTCTAGAGTGTTTGTCCAACTCGGCTTCAGGGACTAGTAACTCAACCCACCAAGGGCTCCAAAGTGTTTGTCCCAACCTAGGCTCCGGTACTAGAAACTTAACCCAAGATATTATATGGGTTATGGAGAATTTGTTCCAACCCACAACCCTAAGGAATTATGAGCACTAATCATTAAACAATTAAGTGGAAAAACCCACAATACAATGGGTATCTAGGAAATGGAAAGGAATGGCTAAAACCAATGTCAATCCAGGCAATCCTTCATGCCAATGACAACACATAACCAGAAAACCACATGCATATACCATGCATCCATAAATCAACAAGGAAATCATACATGCAACCTTTTACCTACAAAGCAATCTAATTGCAGTTTTTGATCCACCTGTTCCCTTGCACTTTCCGACTTTCCTTTGCCTTCTTTTTCCAAATCCAACTGAATACTAGAGTGCTCCAAGCATGCTCCAAGAACACTCTAAGTGTGCAAGAGTATGAGAGAATGAGAGAATAGAAGAGAGCTCAATCCAAAACTATTAAAAAAGGATAGCAATTGATCCCTAGACGTTTTTTTTTTTTTTTTTTTTTAATCATTGAGGCCTCTATTTTCTTCATTTTTCCTTCAATTTCCTCTTCATGCAAATTTGTGACTTTTCACCTTCCTTTTCTCCTATTTTCCTTTATTTCATAAATAAAATGTCAACTATTGTAGAAATTTGGTCATAGAATTTCAACTACTCAAGAAATTTAATCTAAATCAAGAGACACAATTCTACTCTACTGTTGTGTGGAAACTAATTCACAATTTAGAACAACATTCACAAACATGCATCAATCACATTCACAAGTACAGAGGTTTATCTAGGGGAAACCAATTAGTAAAAATCCTTTAAGCTTGATTGCATTAATTAGATCAATAGAGAATGTATTACAATTGATAGCTCACTCTGAGCTCAACTCGCAAGTGAATAACCTATCTCTATGCTCAATGAGAATCTCTGGCCCAAATTTTATCAATTTTTACCTCAGCTTGAGCCCCTTGTTTCCTTACGCAAATCTTGAGGAACTAGGCCCCTATTTTTTAGGAATTTTCCTCCAATTGATTGCACAATTCCAAAGGTTGATACTCTGACTGCATGCAACACTTGTACACTCAAGACTAATCTACAACTGATGTTACACTACCTTGGAATCTCCAACACAGATGGGGGATTCGAATTCTCTACATGCACTAGTTATTTTTGGTTTATTGATTATTTAACTGGATGATCACTGAGTTAGAATGTTGTCCCACTCCACAACTAACCTCTAACTAGTTCTATCAATAGCTAGAACTATTTGAACTTAATACAATTGGAAATAACTGAATTGGATTGCTACAAATTAGCAATCACACATGCATAACTAATCTCCAAGCCCTCTAACTTGAATTTACTCAGCTAACTGAGTGACAAGAGCCATGTCATCTTAGTTAACTACCTCCAAGTTGTCTTATGATGTGGAAATTCAAATTTTCGCAATTTGACCAAGGCAAAGTCAAATTGAGACTTTCTTGCTACACTTCTTAACACTCCCTCTTAACAAGAAAGGGATTTTCGACCACCCTACCTTGCACATGTGAAATTCAAACTTCCCTCTTGAAAAATCCTTTTTCAAGATGTCAACATCTCGTTCCTCTATCAGAATGTATTGTAGAAACATTATCTGCCACTGCATGCAGTCCTGTAAATGATGATACTGGATATCTATATGCTTGGACCAATCGTGAAAAACTAGATTCTTAGAGAGCTTAATGCAACTCTTATTATCATAATATATCATAGTTGGATCCATCTCCCAACCAAATAGTCCCACAAGTATCTTTCTCATCCAGATCGTCTGACATGCTGCTTGAATTGTTTCCATGTATTCATCTTCTGCCAAGATAAGTGCCACAAACCTCTGCTTCTTGCTGTACCAGGAAATTGCTACGAACCCAACACTGAAAATTCCACTTGATGTACTCTTTTGGTCAAATGGACTCCTTTCCCAATCTGCATTTGTGAAGCCACATAACTTCACTCCCTCTGTCTGTCTGTACCATAATCCATACTGGGTAGTGCCTCTGAGGTATCATAAAACATGCTTAGTTTCCTTCCAATACAATTTTGTCAGCCTAACCTTAGCTTGGTTTAGCTAGTTGACTGCATAACACATATCTAGTCACATGTTCAAAAGATACATCAGTGAACCCACTAGTTGTCGGTAAATGGTAACATCAACTTCTTCACTTGAAGTGGCATTCTCCTTCCTCCAGTTGGTTGCTAGAAGTGTCTCTATGGGATTACAAATCTCTATGTGAAATATCTGTAGTATCTCGGCGACATACTTGCCTTGAGACACAAACAATTCCCCATCACCTTGCCATACTTCCAGCGCAAGGAAGTAGCGCATGAGACCCATGTCTTTCATCTCAAATTCCCTTCCAAAGCCCTCCTTGCAAGAGCTAATTAGTTGCTCATCACTTGTCAATATTAAATTTGTTGAAGAATCTAGGGCAAAGTGGTGTGGTGTGATTCTTCATTACTTGATAACAATTTGTGGAGTCTTTTTACTTTTTTTGTTAGCTTAATCTTCTTCTCCTTAATATTAATGCATATGTGTATACTTCATTAAACTGCTACCAAAACATAAAAACAAGAACACGAGATGTTGCCTCTCTGCCAAGGCCAAAACCTGTCTTCTCTTGAGAGGAAAACCCTTTAGTGAGTTTCTCTTATTGAAGCTTCTTTTGATCAATGTCAAACCCTAGACCCTTGACAAAGAGATCCTCAAAGCACAACTCAAGTCTTCACTCCTTTCTGCACCATATACCCCAACACTTCATTCTTCTACTCCTTAGTAGGCTCTCTTATACTAGTTCTAGAAGAGACACTAATCTTTGATCCTTAATGATATCTTTCACCAAGAGTATAAATTCTTTCTCTTGACCCAATCGAGCTTCTTCTTAATGTATAGTGCAGACTTGATATAGTGGTACTGCAGCCCTACCTTCTGACACATGTGGGAGGTTTCCTTTAAGATTTTGGCTCCTTTTTCCTTCACTAGAGATACCCTCTTTTTCGCTTGAGTATGGGGCCTAATAGGCCTAAGTCACTAGCCCAAATAAATAATAATATATAATTGTGATCTCACTACTATTATAGTCGCAGACTGTCCTTCATTTCCTCGCACGTGTGACTATGTATACCCTAGAAAACAGTCCCTCAATCTTTGTTGTTCTTCCTCCTTACTTTGCTGCCCTAGTAGACCCTTTACCTCGGCTTCCTTCGTTCTTTTTTTCCTCTCTTTCTCTTGTGGATTTTAGAGCTAATTTGGTGCATTGTATTTGGAGTGGACAACCTCTATAAATAGAGGACCGTCCCTCCATTTAGGCCAACTAGAAGGCCGACTAATCACCTTGTTTGTAGGTAGACTTTAAGGGTTGTTTTGGAGGCTGATTTGTTGAGCATAATGCAGATAGTTTCCATGGTGGTGTATCATGCTTGAAAGATCTTCTTGATGGTGCCATTGCATAGGAGTAGACTTGCTTTTCTTGGAGGTTTTCCCTTTGACTTTAATATATATTTATACTTGGTGTAACATGCCCTTAAGGCCTTCAAGATTTCCTTTTGACTATTTGACTCACCTATAGCACTTTGACATGTGCTAGACCTACTTCAATGAGCAAGAAAATCATTGACATATATTATAAAAATAAAATTTATTTTCTTGAATAAGTACAAATATCAAAAGTGCATTTATGAAGACCGAACCTAGTTACATTTCCTTCAACACTCCCTCTTAACTAGGGAGGTATTCATACAACATTACAAGGTGTTTGGTTATTATCAATCTTGAAGAATTCACATAAGAGAAATCGGATTTGCAATCCATTTTTTATAGCATCATATCCATCAACATTGTCATAGTGCAAGGCCTTGACTAGTAGCTCCATCTCTCTATGAGATCATGAGCTACAATGCTGGCGAGACCAATGATTTATAGACACATTCATCATTGTCTCTCAAGGTACATACCCACCCGGGTGTTCACTGAGTATGACCTTCTATGACTATTCTTGTCTTGGGTTCCCAGCCATCAAAAAATATCGGTCCTCTTGCCTACTCTTGTCTTGGATGCCCTACACATCCTCAAAGAGTATCAGATGCCAGATGATTACCTAATCCTCCCATTCTTTCTTTTCAAGTGAAGACAAGAAAGGTGTGTCTATCTTGTGTGTACATTTCCATTCATAGCCTTCATCTATACTTATGATTGTTAGTAATGGTATAATGCATGACCCATGAAATGGAAAACACAATTGTCACTCCTTTGTAATCAAGGGTTATCCAAAACTCCCTCTTGATCAGGGACCTATCAAATATCCCTCTTAACTAGGGACTCTTTCATTCATCAAAAACTTCTTTTTCGAGTGTCCTTCAACTACTTGATCTTCTTCCTTTCTTTGATGTCATGAAGCCTTTGTTAATACTTCTTCTAGGTAGGGCACCATCCATCGATCACTTTCCTTCATGGGTTTTCATGTCTTTCTTCCTTCGTGGAAAGTGGCTTTTTTGTCATTCATCAGGTTTTATTTCCATCTACACTACTCCTTTGTCATCTTGTCCATGCTTTGGAATATTCTTCTCATGGATGCTTCATTGTACTTGCTTGTTTACATGCTTTGACCTAGTAGCCCATCATGACTTCATCCTGATATTGCTTCAATATTGCTTTTTCTTTTGTTGGATGGCTTCTTCATCACAACATATTTGTAGAGTAGAATCAATTATCTGCACCTTTTATATCTCCAAGGCCTTCATAGGTGTCAAGGGTCCTTCCTTTGTCAAAGTGGTCTTGCCTTCTTTTGGGAGATATCTTCAAAGAATTCTATCAGATAGTGATTCTTGGTGATAATGGTGTTCTTCACATGCTTGATCTCTTTCTTCATTTGATTCTTCTCAAATATATAGGTCAACCATCTATGCTTCTTGCGAGAGCATCTCTTCATTGCTTGCTTCCTGGACTAGTCAGCATTTCTTCTTGCTTTGTAGTAAGCAATCTTATACTCCATTGTAGTACATGCCTTCGAGCATGTTCTTGGTGAAAGAGATTCTTTCCTACTTGATCATGTTATATAACTATACCCATGACTCAATAATATACAAATGATAACATGACTAAATTTTTATGCATAAATACCTCATCTTGGTTCCCCTCTGATCATCTTAGCTTCATTTGGTTGTCCTTGGTGTGGCCCTTCTTGCTTCATCTTAGCTTGCCTGCATATCATCCTTTTCTTGAATCCCATGAATGGAATTCCCAACGAGACATCTGCTTTAGTCCATGAACCTTCTTTTGAAGATTCCATTATAGGATCTTAAAGAACCTTGCCTTGCAAATGTTTCTTTTCTTTTGATGATGGAGGTCTTCTAAGATTCTTAATCATGATCAAATTTCCTTTCATCATGGATGAGGTCCTATACTAGGTATGCTTCATCTACATGAATATCTTGAGATATATCTATCATGCTCCTATATTCTAACAGATATTTCTACTCATACAATTTTGTTCTTATCATAATGCTATATCTTCATGAGTATCTAGAACTCTATGTACATCATGCTTCTAGATTCTAAAGGATGTTTCTAGCCATGCAATTTTAATCTATTCGTACATGATCCTATCCTACTCAAAACTTTGAAAGAAGTCTAGAAGTAAAGAATTTGACCTAGTCATAGTAAAGATCTGGAGGATTTTCCTTCTTTTGCTTCTTTCCTTCTTCTTTCACCTCTTGAGTTATGTGAGCTTCTTCCCACTTTCTTTTGTTGTTGTTGTCCTTCTTAAGCTTATGACAATTCCTTTTATAGTGTCCATATTCTTAGCATTCAGAACATTGGATTTTGGAAATGTTTTTGTTGTTTGTTCTTCGTGAACCAAATTTGCTAAATTTACCCTTTCTCTTGGCCATGGTATAAAATGCTTGCTCCTTTGAGACCACATCTTCCTTTGCCTTAACTCTGGTTTCCTTTGTTTTGCATAGAGACCACATTTCACTGAGAGTGGTTTCTTCCTTCTTAGCATATATGCTTGATGTGAAGTTTCCCCGCTCCTCAGGTAGAGCATTGAGTACTACAATTGTCATATCTCTCTCAGACATAACTTCCCCAAGCTCTTAAAGTTGATCTCCCATTTCAGATATTTTCATGAAGTAGGGATCTATTCCTTCCTTTGTTATCTTCATCTTATATAATTCATTCCTCAAAGATGTCACTTCTTCAGTTGTGGATACCGATAATAACTCTACTAGCTTATCATAAATTTCTTTTGATATCTCAAACTTGGAGACATAGGGAATGAGAGAGTCTTTGATTAATTCTATCAGAATCCTTTGAGCTCTTGTCTCATCCTTATTGTACTTGGATAAGGCTTGAGTTTGTTCCTTAGCAGGGATAGTGATATTCCCTTTAACATGTTCTAGGAGTTCATTCTCCTTGAGAAGTAGATCAGTCCTCTTCTTCCATGCAAGAAAGTTATTGGTACCTACCAATTTCTTTCTTTCCTTGCAAAACGACATTGATGTCTATTCAGAAGGGGACATGTACTTACTTTATACATTTTTGGGATGTGATGGATTTTATTCCTCCTTGAAGACTTTATGGCTTTCCTTACTTGAATTTTGATGTTCTTAAAGTTGCCTTCTCCAAGTGGACTTACTTGATGATGAGATTTTCTTGATGACTTGTAGTTTGATGTAGGTCATGCTTCAATCTTCTCTTCTTTGTAGGTGCCTTTATGTAAGGCTCTTCTTCTAGCATTGTAGACCTCCTTGATGAATGATGAATTGTAGACCCTTCTTGTCCTCGAAGTGATTGAGACTTATAGGCTTGATGCTTCGACTTTGTAGGTGCTTATACTTGATGAGTGTTCTTGATTTTCCCTTTCCTTGATGTGTCACCTTAGCTCTAATACCATGTTGAAGAATCTAGGGAAAAGTGGTGTGGTGTGATTCTTCGTTACTTGATAACAATTTGTGGAGTCTTTTTAATTTTCTTGCTAGCTTAATCTTCTTCTTATTCTTATTAATGCATATGTGTGTACTTCATCAAACTGCTATCAAAACATAAAAACAAGAACACAAGATGTTGGCTCTCTACGAGGGCCAAAACCTCTCTTCTCTTGAGAGGAAAACCCTTTAGTGAATTTCTCTTATTGAAGCTTCTATTGATCAATGCCAAACCCTAGACCCCTGACAAAGAGATCCTCCAAGCACAAGTCAAGTCTTCACTCCTTTCTGCACCATATACCCCGACACTTCTTCTGGAACTTTGTCCTCCTTCTTCCAGCACTTCGTTATTCTACTCCTTAGTAGGCTCTCTTATACTAGTTCTAGAAGAGACACCAACCTTTGATCCTTAGTGAGATATTTCTTTCTCTTGATCCAATCGAGCTTCTTCTTGATGTATAGTGCAGAATTGATATAGTGGTACTGCAGCCCTATCTTCTTGCACATGTGGGAGGTTTCCTTTAAGCTTTTAGATCCTTTTTCCTTCACTAGAGAGACCCTCTTCTTCGCTTGAGTATGGGGCCTAATAGGCCTAAGTCACTAGCCCAAACAAAGAAGAATATATAATTGTGATCTCACTGTTGTTATAGTTGCAGACTGTCCTTCATTTCCTCGCACGTGTGACTATGTATACCCTAGAAAACAATCCCTCAATCTTCATTGTTCTTCCTCCTGATTTCGTTGCCCTAGTAGACTCTTTAGCTCAACTTCCTTCATTCTTCTTGTCCTCTCTCTCTTGCTGATTTCAGAGCCAATTTGGCGCGTTGTATTTGGAGTGGACAACCTCTATAAATAGAGGATTGTCCCTCCATTTAGGCTAACTAGAAGGCCGAATAGTCACCTTGTTTGTAGGCCGACTTTGAGGGTTGTTTTGGAGGCCGATTTGTTGAGCAGACTTCAAATAGTATCCATGGTGGTGTAGCATGCTTGAAGGAGCTTCTTGATGGTGCCATTGCATAGGAGTAGACTTGAATTTGCTTGGAGGTTTTCCCTCTGAATTTAACATATATTTATACATGGTGTAACATGCCCTTAAGCCTTCAACATTTACTTTTGACTATTTGACTCATCTATAGCACTTTGACTTGTGCTAGACCTACTTCAATGAGCAGGAAACTCGTTGACATATATTATAAAAATAATATTTCTTTTTTTGAATAAGTACAAATATCAAAAGTACATTTATGAAGACCGAACCTAGTTACATTTCCTTCAACAAAATCTTCAACATATAAAACAATGATAAGCAATTTACCTTCTACCAAAATATGATTGAGGTTCGCATCCACTTCGCTTTTGGTGAAGCCCAAACCAGTGAGATAATTGTTGATCCTGGTTTACCAAGCTTAAGGTACATGTTTGAGAACATACAATGCTCGCTTGAGTCTGCACACATGAGACTCCTGATCAAATTTCTGAAAACCTTTTGGTTTCTCGATGTGCACTGCCTCCTCAATAACACTATTGAGAAATGTTGTTTTTGTATCCATCCGGTGGATCTTCCATCCCATATAAGTAGCCAATGCAAGAATTGATCTAATGGATTAATACCTTGCTACAAGAGCAAATGCTTTTGGCCTTATACTTCTTTATGCTTTTCTCTACTGCATGATTAACCTTGAAGATCCATCTTGAACCGACAACTGATTTATCTGCTAGTCTTGGGACCACTTACCAAACATTGTTCTTCATGATGGATTTGTACTTTCCACCATTTCATCAACCCATATTGGTTTCTCAATTGCTCCCTGCAAATAGTATGGCATAGTCTCTACAAGCTCAATCATTAAAGCCATGTAGCCAATGTGCCTCTCATGTGACCTCCTTTACCTACAGAAATTTGAAGGAGCTCCCACATTCTCCCTCACATCTTGCACCAATCTATCAGCTTCCCCGATTCTTTTTCTACCTTATCTAGATGGTTCTAATTAAGTGGATGTCTCCACTCTGCCTCCTCTTTGTACCTCCATTTGTGGCTACTCCACAACTTCCCGAGGCTCCACCTTTGGAGCTAAAAGCTCCTCTTTTGGTGGGATTTGAAGCTCCCTCTCAAGAAAGTAGCACATCACTTTCTCATCATCAAAATTTACATCCCTTCACACAACTGTCATTTTGAGGGAAGGAAAGTACACACAGTAATTGTGTGGAGTTTCAGTGTAAACCACAAAAACGCCCAACTATGTTGTCAAATCAAGTTTCTTCCTCGAATCTTTGGAGATATGGCAGTAAGTAAAGGCTCCAATTTTTTTGAAGTGAGACACATTCAGATTTCTCCCAGAGAAATTATACCAAGAATCCAATGAGGACTCTAGTTCTACAAGTAGATAGTTGTGTTAAAATCCTATACCCACAAATGCAGTGGCAGACCTTGGTCGTGTAGAATAGCTTTCACAACTCCAACAATGCTCTAGTTCTTTCTCTCAACTACCCCATTCTGTTGTGGGTTGTCGGGTGATGTCAACTCTCTTTGAATGCCTTCTTTTGCACAAAAATCCTTGAAGTCATTCGAAACATACTCACCTCCCTTGTCACTCCCGAGAGCCTTCACCTTCATGTTGGTCTCTTTCTCAACTAGAAACTTCATAACACTTCTCCAAAAGAAGAGGAAACAATAAATGACTTCAATAGTAGGAAACACATATCATATCCAAAAGACAATTTGGAATCATCCATGAAGATTTTATTAATCTCAAGAGAAGATAACACATTACACATAAACTTTTTCTCCCTCTAAAATAAAAACTCAAAACCCCAAAATGGTTCTCCAAAGTCTTTTTTGTAGTGACATTACAAAGATGATATTTATAAAAACTGTTAACTCTAGAAATTTTGAATAATAAACACATATTCAATGGATATTATCCTGATCGTGTACTATTGCGGAATACATACACAATACATAAGCTTCTCTACGTTGATCATCAATATAGCAGCATCAATAACAATAA
>APFE030387020.1:9684-32294 GCA_000404065.3 Pinus taeda
CCAAGTAGCCCTTCATCAATTTCTTCAACATCAAGTTCAAGTCCATCTTCTTCTCCAAGTTCTACAAGGAAGGTAAGAAGATTGAGTGATATTTATGAGAGGAGTGCAAATCAAGCACATGAAGAAAGCCCAATAGGTGAGATAGTCAATTTTGCTTTATTAGCCAAGGCTGAATTTGAACCATCATGTTTTGAAGATGCATGTACTAATGATGTTTGGATGCAAGCCATGCAAGAAGAAATGGATTCCATTCAAAGGAATGACACTTGGAAGTTGACAGAGCTTCCACATGACAAGAAAAAGATTGGCACCAAATGGGTCTATAAGACTAAATTTAACAGTGATGAGAGTGTTGAAAGACACAAAGCAAGATTAGTTGCTAAAGGATTCACACAGAAGTATGGAATTGATTATGAAGAGACATTTGCGCCAGTAGAAAGACAGGAGACCATTAGAATGTTGATTTCATTAGCAGCTCATAAAAAGTGGAGCATACATCATATGGATGTGAAAAGTGCCTTCTTGAATGGGTACTTAGAAGAGGAAATATATGTGGAGCAGCCACAGGGTTTTGAAGTGGAAGGAAAGGAGAATAATGTCTACAAGTTGAAGAAGGCTTTGTATGGCCTCAAGCAAGCACCAAGAGCGTGGTATGCAAGGATTGATGGATACTTTCAGGAAAATGGCTTCCAGAGAAGTAAGAATGATCATACCCTTTACTACAAACAAGAAGGTATTGATATTTTAATCATAAGTTTGTATGTTGATGATCTATTGTATATGCGTAGTAGTTCTAAGATGAATGATAAATTCAAAGCTGCTATGATGAATGAATTTGAGATGAAATATCTAGGCATCATGAAATATTTTCTAGGAATGGAGGTTTATCAAAGTAAGGATGAGATTTTCATTTGTCAGACAAAGTATGCACAAGATATGTTACTTAAATTTCATATGCTTGATTGTCATCCATCCCCTACTCCAAGTGCCCATGGAGAGGTGTTATGTAGAGATGATGGTGCTGATTTAGTTGATGAGAAAACTTACAGAAGTATTATGGGGAGCTTGATATTTCTAACCCACACAAGGCCTGATATTACATATTCAGTTTCAGTTGTTTCAAGATATATGACAAATCCATCTGAAATACATATGAAGGTAGCCAAGAGGATTTTAAGGTATCTGAAAGGCACTTTAAATTTTGGTATTCATTACTACTCTTCTGAAAAGTTCAATCTTGTTGGATTTAGTGATCCAGATTGGGGAGGTAGTCTTGATGACCGTAAGTCCACCTCTGGAAATTGTTTCTCTTTTGGTTCTGGTTTGATTACATGGAGCTCAAAAAAGCAAAGCATTGTTGCCCTCTCATCCACAGAAGCAGAGTATGTTGCAGTTACCTCAGCAGGTACACAAGCTCTTTGGCTCAGAAAATTTTTGGAAGAAATTGGAGAAAAACAAGTTCAGCCTACAGTGATTTATTGTGATAATGTAAGTGCCATCAAGTTAGCAAAGAATCCAGTTCATCACAGCAGGACAAAACATTTTGACCTGAAATATCACTTCATTAGAGATTTGGTGCAGAAGAAGGATGTTGAATTAAAGCATATAAATACTTAGCATCAACTAGCAGATATCTTCACCAAAGCAGTGGCAAAACATCAGGTTTTGGCAATAAGAGATAAGATAGTATATCCTCATTAATCATTAAGGGAGAGTGTTAGAATTAATGCTTAATTAGTTATGTAAAATGCTGACAAAGTAGCCAGCAGATTTTGTGTTTTCTGCAAAAATAAAGCAGCAAATTGTTAGGGATTAAAGCAGCAGATTGTTAGGGTGGGCAGTGCTGCTGGAAAGTGCTAGAAAGTAGTTGTAATTGCAATAGAATTATTCCAAAGTTGATTTTAGTAATAGTTTTACTATTTAATAATGTAGTTAACAGTTGAATCAATATATGAGATTTGCAGCAGTTTCCAGCTCACACTGTCACTATGTTTTTTAATTGTTTTATCTATATTTTTTATATGTATTGTTCTTCATAGTACTTTAAGCTTCTCAATTTGCTTAAATAATTTATTTCATATTCAACAGAATCTAAATATGCATTTAAAAAACCATTTTAACTGCAACAAATCAAGATTGAACCTCAATTTCTTCGCTAGATTCCGTCACCGGAATCTCCAAAAAATCACATTATAGACAACTCCAGATAAAAAACCAACATTACCCGAAAATATGCCATGTTAATGATTTCAATTCGATTGATCTACTCGCTGGCTTGGCATCAGAAACGAGCAGAGTAGGAAGATATGGCGTATTACTATTTGGTAGACCTTCGTCCATTGGCCAACGAGTAGATAATTTTCGAAACCCACAAGATTGTACGCGTTGTGTCGTATGCTGTTAACGAGGCGAAAATATTTGAGGCACTTCACTTCTGCCCAAAGTATGAAATTGACAGGCAACTTACTTTCGTTGATAAAGTAAATTATTCCAAATTGAGGTAAACTTTTGTAAAAATAATTAATTGGTGTTTAGGGTTTTTATAATTTTAATTTAGTTGTTATAATTATTTAGTTGATGGTAAGATTTAATTTTATGGCTTGTTACTGATTTAATATTGAAAATTAATTTTTTAATTTGATTATTTTATTAAAAAGCTTTTATCTAAATTTTTGGTAAAAATATTATTATAAGTAATGATAGTAATTTTAGTTTGATACATGTTTAATTTTCATAATAAAATAGAAATAATTTTTAATAATTTAAATTTTTAAAGATATAAATAACTTTTAAATTTTTTTTTAAGATTAATATAAAATACAATTTAATTAAAATTTTATGATTCTCTATTATTATTTTAATATTAAAGAATACTAATCGTATTCTTTTAATCAACTCTATATTATTATATTATTTTTATGATTCTCTATGATATTTTAATATTACAAAACTATTTTTATTTCATCTTTATCAACTCTATAGTAAAATAATTATAATAATATATTTAGATGTTAAAAGAGTCCATACATGACTAAATATGAATGTCTTTTGACAGAGATAGTGCTGCACGTCTTTTAAATGATAACGAATTGGATACTTGGCGGTGGGCCATGTTTGAATAAAGATGCTACTTTCTCAAACCAAAAAGGAAGGTTTGTTGAAGATACTTTTATGAAGTCATCCTCAGATTGTTTTGGGTTGTCGCTTCTTTGCCGGTCTCATGTATTGACTTGGCCACGTGGCTTCTTTGTAGAGGATATCGTGTTCTCTATGTTGTCAACGTATGGAATAAATTGGCGCGCACCCCAATCCCCGTGAGTTTTGCGAGCTTTGTTAATGAGCGGGACCACGTTTAAATAAAGACGGTAGTTTGTTAAAAGGTTTTTTGACCCGTCGCATGTATTGACTGTACTTTGACAAAGAGAGGTAACGAAGAAATTTTGGCGTATAGCCCAAATCCCTGGCTTTTCGTGAAGGAAATCGTAACAACTGAATTAGATTGGATGGAAATTTAGGGGTGGTATGATTAATGTGTGGTTAATTATATGGTTATAAATTAAATAAGGGATTAACAATATATACAGATTTTTAGATAACTTTATATTATTGGATAATATTTACTTGATTATGGTAATATTTACTTTATTTATTAGTTATGAAGAGCTTACTATGATGTCATGTAATATTATATTTAAAAATAATTAAAATAATATTTATATTCATTAAATAAAATATATTAATAACAAAAAACTAATATTATGTAAAATAAATATATTAATTTCCACTTTATTTTCACAAGTAATTGTAAATAAAATATGTTTAATTTATTTTTTAGTATGATAGAGATATGTAATTTGTAATTTCTTCACCACTTATTATTGACTTGATAGATTACATGTAAAATAGTATTATTGATATTATATTTTCCACATTTTTTCCTATGTTTAATTGGCATGTAATATTTAAAATAAAAAATATATTAATAACTAAAGAGTCATTAAGTTCTTATTCCAATAATAAGTTCTTTCTATTTCAAGGTATCCAAAATATTTGTAATTTCTCCAATGTTTAATATGGTGTTGCATGTAACATTTAAAATGAAATATCATATATAGATCCATCTTAATTCTGGATCTACCAAATGGGGAGAGCAATTACATATCTTGAGGAGTTGGTATTATATATATTTTGCATCTCTATTTATAAAAAATAAATAAAAATTATTAAAAACACTTGATTTAATCTTTATGCAATATCCAAGAAATATTGTTTAATTAATAGTTAGGGTTGAGAGTTTTAGAAATAATAAAAAAAGTATCAACTCTTTTCTTCTAGATTTAATTAAAAAGTTATAAAATTAATAAAAAATATAATATTTGCAAAATGTTTTTGATTGTGAAATAAATTATGGTTTTTGGGATGTGGGTTTTGGCTACAGGAATTGTGACACCTATTTCAACTTCATAATATCTATGGAAAATTTTTCATTTTAAAATATTAAATTTTATAATGCTTATTAATTAAATTTAAATATGGTTAGAGAACCATTATTAGTGCCTACTTAAATATAGTTAGAGAATCATTATTAGTGCCTGCCAAGTTAGGAATCTAACAATCAAATTTCTTGTTTAGTATTGACCAATGCAACTTATAATGGTTAACTTTGAAAAATAAATATCTATCTTTTAATATTATTTAAAAAACTATTTTTCAAGCTTTTGATGGCAGGATAACTTGAAGGTATTATTATATTGTTTGCATAATATAATTCCATGATAAATCTATCACATATTTTATGCCATAATTTATAGTACCGTACTCAGACATGATTTTTAGATATGTAAATAAATATACTTATCAAAAGTCACTTCCCAGCATTATTTATGAATTCCTCTAGAGTCTTGCATGAATAGAAGCATAAAAGTGTAGGCATACTAGTGGTTACTACCCACAAAAATGATCCACTTCAAATACCAATTTAATTAACTCCTTCCAAAGCAAGACTATATAATGGATTCGATCGATTTCCGATTCTGTCATCACTATGTAATAAAACAATCAATGGTTGATTATACTAAGATATATATATATAATATATATAAATATATTGAAATAAATAATATAATAAAATATAATATATAAAAATCTCGACTGATCAAATTACAGACAATATTTCTTATATTATAGCTAATGCTTACACATCTCCCCATATTGGGTTGTAAAACATCTCTTGGCCCAAATATAGAAATATGAGAAATGTTTTTTCCTATCAAGGAGATGGTAACAATAGAAAAATATTCTATTAAGCTTTCATTTGGTCTCAAGTGGGGGATTTTTATATATGACATGGAGAAAAAAAATATGAGTGAAATGAGTCTTGATTTTCAACATGTGGCATCAATGATCCATGGTATTGGGCAATGATATTACATGAAATGAAGCGTATAATTGAATAGGTGAAAAATGAGTGACTGAGAAGGTTCATGATAGAAGGTTATGTACTTCATTTTCCAGTGATTTAAAACTACTAATTATTTCCACATTTTTAGAGTTTCCAAATAGATTTGGTAACATTTATCATTTAACTTATGTTTTTTATTGGTTTTTCCCATTGTTGGATTTTCCACAAAAAAATTATATGTTGATGGTAGCTTCTATCACTTTATTCATTTTTTCAATTAAGGTTTATTTCTTTTACTAATTTTTTATTATGCAATCACTAATGGGATCCTCAGTAGCACTGTTCAAAATAATCTTAATCTTTCCTTGTTTCATATAATCAAATATTTGACTAGTACCAAAAAATTTAAAGGTAAAGGAACATAAATCATCACCAATATAATACCATAAATACTTCTATAATTTCTAATGAGTCCCATCCATACTTTGGTGATTCACCAAGAAAAAACTTATGAACGACCACACAATAATATGCATCTTCAATAGAAAACACCCCATCGTTCAAAATATGTTAAGAGAAAATATTATGAAAATAGGGGCTAAAAATACCTCCACCCATAGAAAGATCCTAAATAAGAGAACCATGCATTGAACTTAAACAATAATGAAGGAGGTGAATTGACAAGTTATCCCAAGGAAATTAGAGTTTGGATTGGAAAATCACCTCAACTAGTCAAATGGCCTAAAATAGTCACATGTAAGATCACATCACTATCATGACTCTAACTAGAGAAATTAAAATATTCCTAAGGTCCATAGCATCAATATGAAAAAGCTTACATCCTATATTTTCCTTATCAATAGTTAAACCGAGTATACCAACCACCACAAACTAGCCTCTTTTGCTTCCAAATGGGATGAAAAGATCTAAGGACTCATAAATTTACAATGAAACTCAACATACATATATGAACCACTACTTGTGAATCATAGAAACCCACAACAAAACCCTTCTTTTCAACCATATTGAAATCCATTCCAACGATCTACTCCATTAAGTATCAAAGCTGGCATCAATTCACTCTCATTTTGGGAGCATAAATTGCACATAAATAAACCACTCAATATAGAATCAAAATGATGGCCCATGAATACCAATCGTCAAGGTACAAATTATATAGAACTACAAAATTCCAAAAAAAATGAAGTGATAGCTATCATGGAATCTCCGCTCCCTTTAAAATGCTTTAAATTCCAAAAAGGGTCATTCCAACAGTAGTTCATTATGTTATGAAACTTACAACCAACAAAATTAACTTTTTGAGAAAGGTACATCTAGCTGAACATACTACAATGCAAAGTGCACTAAAATTTTCCAACTAAAAGGTGTCATGCCACAAATATTCCATGAGAATAAATAGGTGTTTATTCCAAGGTAAAATGAAAACATTAATTATTTAATTGGTTTCATGTCTGAAATTGATCCAAGCAAGATGGATGGTCCATAATATTTTTGTAATACTTTCACATGGCTGACGCAGGGATATGATCTCTAGTGGAGTGATCCGCCCACATAAGAGAACATATTCCATTTTTCTTCTTAGTTTTGACCAAATAGGTAGACTCAATATCCATGTTAATTGATTCAAAAAATGTAGCCATGCATAGAAACCTAAGTTTTTGAGTTACAGGAAAAACTCCAACACCAAGGTAGATGTGCTTCTATGAAGCTACTTCAAGAGGGCCACCATTCACCCAATTATAGGTTCGAGACATAATAAGGATCATAGTCAATTAAATTATTGACTTTGTAACTGGACCATTCGATGATAACTAAACTTACAATCGAGTTATAGCCAATATGAAAGGCCTCTAGAGATGTAGCAAATGACATTTCAACCAACAACAACTGAGAAAAGATCCCTAAATTCAAATGTTCTAGAACTTCATAAATGTGAAAGTTCATCACTTAAGTCTAAAAATATGTTATACATTATATCAATATTAATAATAATGATCATTACCATATCAATAATAACAATCATTCATGATTAGTAATTAGTATTATATTAAAAATAATAATCGTTAATATAATATCTTTTCATATTAAACAAATAAATAATATATATGCTTTTCACTAATATAAAAAAATATTTGCATATATATAACCAACTTTCTCAAACATAAAACATGAATAATTTGATGATAAGGACTTAAACCTTTCTCTTAATATATATGGTCTAGAAAAAAAACCCATAAAACCAAATATGTGCAAACATAAAAAATGAGGACTATTAAGATAAACAACTTAAAACTAAAATAAACATTTTAAATACATCATGCATAGTGATAACTAAATTATTTACTCATTTCTATTCAATAATTATTTCAAAGTTGGAATAATATTTTATAATTTTCACTTCTCTTAAGAAAGAGAGAAAAAATATCTATCATAAATTTGATTCACACATGGGTTAAGGACTTTGTCACACCCTCCTCACACATTTACCCAAGTTAACTAGTCTTCCAGGGTAAACATGTGATGAGGAGCTACTATGATGTTATTAACTCCCCATGTGCAGTTAAGGAAGTGGAACTGACAAAACAAACCATTATGACCATCAACATATGCTACAAAACCTTCATGAGCCAACAAACACTTCAAGGTAACCAACCCCTTAGACAACTTGACATTTCACTGATATAGACCATCAGTCACTCCCATAACAAGCCATGCATGTGACTGAGGTATTATAGTTGCTCCCACAATAAGGAATGCCAATGACTATGGAATTTTTTAGCCAGACCTGAGCTAATGACCCTCGATTCTATGCCACTTTTTCAAGGTCGGGGCTCAGGCCACTTCCCAAAACATTATGAAATTTTTAGAAATGATAAATAAAAATGGCATAAGGCTACTATTGAAATCATTGTTACAAGTACTTGTTGACAGAAATTTCGTCAAACATCTCACAAATATGAAATCTACAGGTCATAACAATGGATCTAAGCACAGGGGTCTCATACATATTTGATATTCATAAGGAAGAATTAACGTATTATCACAATAGTTACATTATTATCTATTAGGTCATATATTTATTGTTCATTTGTGTGCTAATCAAAACATGATGAGAGCCATACATCAAGACTATCATAAAACATACTTATAACCGACAAATAACCAGAGATATATGAATGAGGAAACGACCATTAAAGCCACATAACATCAAGAACATTTACTCATGAAAATACCAAGGAAAATGAGCTCTTATTAACATATTCAAACCAAATCAAGTCGACGACTTCCACGTACAACCCGACCATAGATTGCGTTGAACCAAATCTCTCTTTCAACAAATCACTCTCGAGCCATATTCCAATCATGAATGTGGGATCTCATGAAACAAATCAAACCAAACCAAACCGGGGATTCCAGAGGCCAAACCAGCTCAACCCTTAACTAATGATTCCACCTCATAGTCGGACATCACTAACCATCACCAAATTGGTCTCTACCCAAGTTGCCCATGGCTATAGAGCATTTATTCCAACCAGGGCAGCTAGGACTAGTAACTCAACCCATAGCTGCTATGAGGATTCCAGAGCATTTGTCCAACCAAGGCTTCTAGGACTAGTAACTCAACCCACGAAGGGATTCTAAATCATTTTTCCAACGAAGGCTTCTAGGCCTAGTAACTCCACCCAAGATGTTAGAAGGATTCTAGAACATTTGTCTAACAAAGGCTTCCGAGAACTAGTAACTCAGTGCACAACCATAAGGAACATGAGAACTAACTAGAGAAAAAAAGAAGGAAAGACACCCACAACACCATGGTTATCCAAGAAATGGAAAGGTTGGGAAAAACCACCACCAATCTAGGAAATCCTCCATGCTAATGACAGATCATAACACAGAAATGACATACATGTGCCACGTATGCCAAAACTAGCAAGGAAATCATACATGAGACTTGGTACCTATAAGAAAAACCCGCTATATTTGTTGATCCCAATGACCTCTTGCACTTTCCTCCTCTTATTTTTCCTTCTTGATCAAAATCCCAAGTATGCCACACTCCTCCAAGAGGGCTCCAACAAAACTCTAAGTGTCGAATAGTATCACAGATAGAGAATAGAGAAAGAGCTCCAAAATTGAAATGATAAAAGGTAATACTCACTAAAGCTATCAACTTTTCCTTAGAAGATTTTTTATTAATGATGTCTCCATTTTATTCATTTTCCATTATTCTTCTTCATTTTCCTCCTCACATGCATCCTATGACCTCTCACCTTCCTTTCCTCCTATTTTCCATTATTTGAATAAATAAATTGCCAAAAATGTCATTTTTCCTTTGCAAAGTTTTTGCTATTTCTTTTTCCAACTTCCTTAGCCATAATAAATCAAATTAACACCCATTGGGATGTTTTTCCCAAAATTCAACTTGAAATACATGTCCTGTGATCTTAAACATAGTTACCGATCAAACGAGAAAATTACCTAATACCTATTTTTTCGAGGTAGCAAAAAATCACCCGATTTTGTAAAGTGGTAATTCATAATACACATCTTCTTTAACATATTTTTGGCACTTTAAATTTTATTATGTATCAAGTATGAACATGTTTTTTTGATGTTAGTGATTTTCATGTTGATTTTGAGAAGTGTTGATGCAATATCAACCCCCCTTTTTTAGAGGGTTGATTTTTTACACTTTAAATTTCTAATGTCTTCTTCTTCCCAAAGATAATTTTTTTAAGTGCATTTATCTATTTGTGTGTTTTTAATTTTCTTTTCAATTTTTTTTGTAATGAAATCTTACTTTTCTCGCGTAGCTAAAAAAAAGGAAAAAAAGAAAAAAACAGTCAATGTTTTAAAGTTAGTATTTTATATATGTTTATGTAATCATAATTAATAATTAATGCACATCAAATAATTGTCACAAAAAAATAATTTTAAATATTTGACAAAAAATACATAATTTCAATATAAATATAATGAAAAAAATAGACAATTTCAGAGTTTTTGTCAAAAATGACATATCAAATAAACAATTTTTATGGGAAAATCCGAACAAAAAACCTTAAAAAATAACATATTTTTCTGAATTTTATCTTAAAAAATAATAGTAATCAGAGGTTTTTTACAAAAAAAAGTTATTCACATAAAAATTAAAGTGAAAATCAGATAATACAAATATTGAACACATAACAACAATAGTCAAATTCTCATTCTTCTCATAAAATCTCAAAGTCAAAATATTACAACTAAAACTAATAAATATCTCTCAAAATTGAGTTTGATTTGCAATCATAACTTTAATGTCATTAACAATATCATATAATCCATGTTCATCATCTTCTACAGCTTCATTATTTTCTTCTTCCACAATATTTTCCGCTTTGGGTTTCGTCATTTTCATCTTCTAATGGATCTTTCATGTCTGCAAATCCCCCAAAGTGTCATTTTCCAATAATTCCATATAATGGTGGTTGAAGTTCCTTTGCCTTTTTTGTCACATGTGATTCATTAAATTCTCCTTTCCTCAAGCCAACTTCTTGCATTGCATTTGGAAGAAATTGAAGAGCATTAATTCTTTGTTGAATAAAATTTCATTGTAGTGGTTCTATTTCAATCGCAATGCAATTTCTTCCTTTTTTAGGCAACATGCTATTGTTGTATCTAATCATTAAGAACAAAATCAATAAGAATTAGTATAAACACATAAAAACAGAAAACCAAAATAATAAAATTCCATTTTATATAATAAGACTTACGTGAACCTAAAAATAAATGTAAAACCCAATCTCTTTTATTTGAACATAAATCAATAAGATAGTTAATAAATGTTTGAGGTTTTTGATAAATGTTAACTATCTATCCTTTCGCATCTTTATCCTCATATGTTAACACTTTTATGATTGCATCATGAACCAGTACCTAGCTATGACTCTTTCCATCTACTTGATTTAGGAAAATAGAAATATAGCTAGATCATCTTTTGTCGAACATTCAACATGGATGAACTCACAATCACTTATAATTGCTTGATCTCCGAAAGTAATAAGGTTTGAATTTTTCATGTAAGCTGACATAATATAAGTTCAATTAACTTTTACATAACAAAATAAATTAAGATTAATCAAAAATATAATTTCAATGTCCTATCATGTAAGCTTCATTCTTGAGTTTGCTTTTCCCTTGAAGCTTGCTAATAACATTGCAAATTGTGTGTCTGAATGAAATGTCACAAATCTCCAAAGTGGTGATGTTGTGACTTCTTGAAATTTTGTAACCACTTTACTAAAAGCTTCATAAGTGTAAGGCTCACTATCATATCCAATGTCTGGGAAATCGAAAGCATGAGGAATGTTTGCAATAACCAAGGCATATTCCCTTTTAGGTATGAGTTTTGCAATGTCTTCACAATCACCTTGTATTATTTGATATTGGATAGTGTCCAACTCATTCCAAATGAAATGAGTAAGAATAGGATCAAGTTCAGCATTCCTAAGACAATGTTTTCTGAGCCTTTCCAACTTAATTTTTTCAATGAATATTTTGAAAGTATTTGGTACTCCACTGACATCCTTCTTCGACATGTTTAATTAAATAAACAAATATAAGTATAAGTAATTAAAAAATTTACATATGAATAAAATGAATGTAAACATAAACATACCTTTTCAAATGCAAGATACAAATATATAAGTGTTGTTGTAGTCTTGATTCTAGGTAGTTGCATACAACATCATTCCAATTCTCTTTATTCAACATTCTAACCATATATTCTTGTATTTTCATATAAATCTGATGACTGAATAAATAAAGTAAAAATTGTTAATATAGTGATATATATAGAAAATAATACCAACAACAATATGTTATATTTAAAAGAAAATTATAATCCAAGAAAAAGCAAAAATAATTCAACAAACTTACTTTTGAAATTCTGAGCACATTTCCTCCAATGACAATTCACCTGACTTCACACGACATAATATTGATTTGACTAGTTTGTTGTCCTTCACTCCTTGCAATGTTCTCCAAGGTGTGATAGTCATATCATCTGGAAGTTGCTTCATTTTAGGACCTATCTTACTGTAAGTACATATTATGGGTTTAGACATTTTAACCTTCTAATTTTTTATGGAAATATTCTCCCACATGTTGAAAATGTCATCAATCAATTCTCGTGTATCCCCTGCTCTAAATGCCAACTGGAAAATGTTATCCATGCCTTTAAATATTTCTGAATTTACTTTGTGACCTATTGATTTGATTTTACCTTCAATTTGATAACCTGTTTCCATACAATATTCCTTCTGAAATCTTAAAATATCTTTTGTCTTATCCCCACCACATTTTTCTACAAATTCATTATGAATAAATCTGACCCTTTGGATTATAGTCATAGACATTCTATCTCATTATCTATATTATTATCCCATGCCAATAACTTTGCCTTTGTTTATGTTAAACCAACATAAATGATGTATTTCATTGTTTCAAAAAGATAGTTTCTGGAATATTCCTTAATCAATTGTCTTTTGGCCTCTACTGAATGGTTCTCTCCAATTATATAATATTTGTATTTAAAACAATGTGTCCTATCAAATCCCTCATTGTTGGGAACTTGATTTGGATAAACAAGAACCATGTAATGCACCATATGTGCATACAGATTTGCCTAAATAATGTTTTCAAATTATGGACATGTAGATGATGTGCCTTTCTAATTTATATTAAAATTTTCCTTCATATGTCCTATAGAATTGGGTGACATTAAGCTTAAATGTTTTTCCACGATTAATTAATTTATTCTTCCTCAAGTGATTCTGAATGGCTTTTTGTTTTTTTTATTATGTCATCCTCTAAATCAGCAACCTAGTATTATGATTTCTTTGTTGCCTTTAGAACTTTCACTTTGTTCTTCACTGTTGCTTATTATTTTAATGGATTCACCAACTTTTGATTTCTTCTTCGTTCTAGTTAACATGTATTCTTCTACATAAATAATCTCCACATCATTAAGTGGAAGAGAGACATCTATGTGAATTTTTCTTTTTGGTGTTCTATTTCTTTTCTCCTTTTCAACACCAATTTCTAACCTCCTCCTCACTAATGGTAACATATTTTTGAGCTTCAACTTCAGCTACAACTGCCACATCTTCAAAAGAAACATGTTTACCTTTGTTAGATTGACCCACCATATGGATTGTTTGATGATCCCCTATATATACTATTGCAGTTTCATGGATTGTTGATCTTTGCTTCATTCTCCTTTATTCTTCTCACTCTGTATGGAAACTGTCGATCACGTTCATAATATTTGACTATACATAATAAATACCCTCCAACATCATTGAAAGACTCTAAGCAAAATCCTATCAAACAAAATATAATATGTCAATGATCAATCATTTATAAAAAAAATTAAAGATCTGTACAATAATACATAACACATAAATATAAATAAGCATACTTACAATGTTATTTGAAATGTTGGATGATATTTCTTCACACAATAGTGTAGATTCTTCATCTGTGTCATACATTACCTTTGAGAAACGATATCTAAACAGTGTTTGAATTCGGCACCAAACATATGTCTCGTACTGTACCTATCATGTCATATGGTTGACCCATGTAAATCATGTCACAGTATAGATATATATATATGTGTGTACTATTATCAAATTCAATGTCTTTAACATGCCATGTAAAAATTGTTTTATTTATTTCTTGTGAACTCATCTATTCAGAAATAATATTTGGTGTACTTAATGGGCGAGTTAGTTGACTTTTATGATGTTTTTCAGTTCGGGTATGTTCAACAGTATTCATAGCATGTCCGCATGCAACTTTAGATGATAGAATTGTTGTCCTTGATCCAAACATATTCATAGAGACCTTCCTTGATGCCATCTTCCTGAATATATATATATATTATATATATTAAAAAAACATAATATTACTTAAAAAATTAAAAATTTACAAAAATTATATATATATAATTTAAAATTATTATAAAAAATTTATTAAATATAATTAAAAAAATAAATAATAATTTGGAACGAAACTTTTTAAAAAATTGTTATATATAAAATTTAAATTAATATATATATAAGAATAAAAGTCGTTATATATATTATATATATATATATATATATAATATATAATATTATATATATATAATATATATAAATAATTAATTTTTTGTATTTAATTATATATTTTTTATTTAATAATTTAAATGTTATTTATAAAAAATAAAATTAACCCAGACTCTTTGGCCATTGGTCGGTGGCCCGGGCAAGCGGGTGGAGCTGCACGTAGTGCCCCCTACCCACCCGGGCCCCCGCTAAGTGGCCAAATAGCCATAGGCCCTTCAAAATTTGTCTATAGCCCTTTCGCTGCTATCTTGGGTGTTGGCCGGGCATGGGAGCGATGTACGCAGCCTTTGCCCGACTCCCCGCCCATCCGGGTTGAATGCTCATTCCTTTGGCCCCCGGGCAGTAGCCAAAGTGTCGTCGGCTGATTCCTTTGGATGTTGGTGAGGGGCCTAGGTAGGCGATGGGGCCTGCACACAGTGCCCCCCCTAGTTAGCTGCTAGAGGGTCGCAGAGAAAATATTTTATTTGTTTTTTTAATTCAAATGTTAAATAAAAAAAATAAATTCATTTAAACATAGATAAAAAAAACTAATATTTATATAAAGAAATATAAAAACTTTTAATAATTAAATAAAAATAATAATAACAATTCATTTATAGAAAAATAGCTATAACCATTTAAAACGAAAATTAAATTAGAAAAGTACAAATAAAAAAGCAAGCTTTATTAAAAAAGATTAATAAAAAATCAATTTGAAAAAAAAAAAAATAACAAAAATAACAAATTTAAAAATAATGAATATATAGCAAAAACAATAAATGGAATTTTTTTTCTAATTGTTTTTTTTTTCCATGCAAAAATTTTAATGCTCCTCAATTGAAATTAAAAAAAAATAGAAAAAGTAAAAATTAACACCCCTTTGCATTTCAAAAGGCTAAAAATTTTAAAAATTCATAATTTTTCTCCTAAAAATCCTACAAATTTAAGTTATTTTTTCATTTTCTTGTAAAATTAAAAAAAGAGTTTTTTATGTGGTTTTTCCCATAAAACAACAATTTTAAATAGTCAAAATAGAAACTAAACTAACCTTTCAAATGCATAAATCTCCCATTGAATGTTCTATCGATGACAATGCAACTCGTATCGATGACAATGCAACTCGTCCGCAAAATCGCTCCAAACTTTTTAACAAGACCTAGAAGACTTGATGTGATGTGATGAATAGAAACAATGAATGTTATTTTATAGCGATTATTGTGGGATTGCTTTAGTGTTTCTCGAATGTGAGATTAAACTTAAAATAAAATAAAGTAAATTATAGTTAATATTATACATTTAGGTTGGTTTTCGTTCATTGTGGGGATAAAAATAAAATATTAAAATTATATAAAGTAGTTTTTAGTTTACTTTTTAAATATTAAATAATTTAAGTAGAAAAATTATTTTAATTTCACAGAAGATACATTAAACAAATTTTTGTCATATTTTGAACGGCAACTAGGAGTGAAATTTTTTAAGACCAAAATTTTAATAATATGTTTTCAAGTAAGTTTTAGATGAAAATTTTGGAAGGAAATATTTCAAAGCGAAATTTTTGAAGGGAAAAATTTCAGCGAAAGTTTTTGGGAGGAAACTTTGGAGGGAAAATTTTCAGCGAAAATTTGGGGGGGGGGAGACTTTAGAGGGAAATTTTCAATCTCTAAGCTATAACTTGTCATTGGAAAAGAGTGCATTTGTATCATTTGACATCTTCTCATTGAAGGTCATGGATTCTTTTGGTAGTGAAGTTTTTTCTTTCTTTAGTATCGACATCTTCGTCTTGCAACAACTCTATTCATTTTGATGAATGTAACAAGAATTATTTCACTATGAATAGAGAGACAATTTTTTCACTTGGTCTTAATCCTAATGATGACGAGATCAGCATTGATGAAGGACCACAAAAAGAGTTTCATGTGAATAGAGACTTAATTTTTCCACTTCCTCCTAATCCTAAGGATTATGAGAGCATCACTGATGAAGTGGGGGATGAAGAATTCCCAGAGTCAAAGTTTCCACATAGTATTAATCCTAAGGATTATGGGAGAACCAATAATGAAGGGGGGAATGAACAATTTCTAGAGTCAAAGTTTCCACATTGTCTTAATCCTAAGGATTATGAGAGCACCACTGATGAAGAGGGAGATGAACAATTTCCAGAGTCAAAGTTTACACATAGTCCTAATCCTAAGGATTATCAGAGCACCACTGTGAAGGGGGGGATGAAGAATTTCTAGAGTCAAAGTTTCCACATATTCCTAATCCTAAAGATTATGAGAGAACCACTAATGAAGGGGGGATGAAGAATTTCCAGAGTCAAATTTTCCACGTAGTTTTAATCCTAAGGATTGTGAGAGCACGACTGCTAAAGTAGAGGATGAAGAATTTCAAGAGTCAAATTTTCCACATAGTCCTGATCCTAAGGATTATGAGAACATCACTAAGGAATGGAAGGGCGAGGATGAACAATTTCCAGTAAATAGAAATTCAAATTTCCCACTTAGTCCTAATCCTAAGGATTATGAGAGCACAACTGATGAAGGGGAGGATGAAGATTTTTCATATTTAGGAATTCAATGTTTCCACTTTTTCCTAATCCCAACGATTATGACACCACCACTGATGAAGGGTAGGATGAATAATTTCCTACAAATGATAATCTGACTATGAATAGAGAGTCATATTTTCCCCTTAGTCATAGTCCTAAGGATTATGCGAGCACCCGTGATGAAGGGGAGGATGAAGAGTTTCTTGCAAATGATAAGTTTAGAGGCACAGATGTAAATAATGCATTTTCTCTAAGTGAGTGTTTCAAAGGCAGTCATAGTGATGACGAATTGAATCCTCCAAGGGAGTTTTCTGAAAGCAGGGATGGAGATGGTGAAGAATTTTGTCTGAGTCAGGATTTCAAAAGCACAGATGTTGGTAGTGAAGAATTTCCTTCAAGTGAGGATGGTAATGAATTTTTTCCAAGCAATGATAGTGATAAATTTTCTAACTATGTTCAGAATTATCATAGTCCATATAATATTCCTCCTAATGATGATGAAAATGCTTCTATAGAGAATAATGAAATAAAAGAGACATTTCAAGCAAATATTGTATCTAAGAGTAGGTGTAGACCTTTTCATATCAATCCAATTCATTCTAGTTATACAAGGTTTAGGACAAAATATCTCACCAGTAGAAGTTCTATCGTTGATTTGATTTCAAGAGAACGTTGTCAAAAGGATTGCTTGAAACATATTGATTTCAAGCTTACTTTGGAGCAAAGGAAGAAATATTTTCAATGAATAAAAGCATGCAAAATTCATTTTTAGTGGGTTGCATGTAATATACACTAGCAGGTTATAATTATCATATTGGGAATGCATTGATTTGTAGAAAGGCTTTCAAAATGTTGCATTCAATTGGTAATTTTCATTTGTCAAGAATCCAAGAAAAACTAGAAAAATATCCTACATATTATTCAAAAGCATGTTATAAAAGGGAGGTTGGACCATCAACAATTACTCCAATATCATGTATGAAAGAATTATTCTCAAAGCATGGAGAGTCTAGGCCGAATAAAGATACAATACATATTCCAGATAATTTCTCAAGGTGAGAAATATACAGCTTATATAGAGAATATGCATAAGCTGCTGAAAGAGATGGTAATTTTATTACATATTCATATTTTACAATGATACAGAAGAATGGATTCAACAATGTTTGTGCTACTTAGAAGACAAGGATGGGGGTTTGCAGTGCATTTGCTTCTCTTAAATAAAAAAGGGATAAATGTCAAGGGGAAGAAAGAGGTATGCATTCATAACATTATTTTAAAAAAAATTGGATAGTTATCAACTATGAAAATATATTTACTAATAGATATCTTTTATTTTATGTGCAGATTCATTGCCAAGGCACTTCAAGGGCATCACAATCGGCAAACAAGTGAAAGACAAAAATTGTATAAGCATCGAAAAAAATGTTATGATAATCAAATTAAATATTTGGGTATGATAATTGATGGTATGGACCAAAATAAAACACTTCTACCACATTTTGTCTACAAACCAAAAAATTTATAGGAAGAAAATTTTATTCAGTTTCACTTGGTTGGTTGTATGGTCTTTAATGGGAAGATGTTGCCAAGGGTTTACTTCACAACTCCAAATATTCATAATGATGCAAATCTTACCATAACTATAATCCATGATGTGCTTTCTCATTGATCTGGTATTCTTCCTGAAGTTTTGTATCTGCAATTGGACAACACAAGTCGTGAAAGCAAAAAAGTTCTTTTTGGATATCTAAACATGCTTGTTCAATTGGGAATTTTTAGAAAGGTAAAGTTTTGTTTCCTTCTTGTTTGGAACACTCATCACCATATTGATCAGATGTTTAGTTGTTTTCTAGTAGAATTGAGGAGGAAATATGTTGTGAGCCTGCCATCATGAATTGAATGTATTAAGAAATCATATATTCTAGAGTATGATTTTCATGTGATGGAAGAAAATATTGATATATGAAGGTTTATTTTGGGATTGCATGGTGACGAGAAATGCATTGAACAACTTAATGACATTATATTCCAACATAAATTTTGTATCAAAAATTTTGATGGCAAAACACTTATATGGGGCAAGAAGTATTCAACTATTGCAGAATCGGGGTCGTCATTAGGTGTAACATTTTTGAAGTTCATTTCAGATCATCCAATATTTGCATCAAAGATAATATTATTACAATCAGTTTCTAAACTCCATAATGCACGAAGGCATAAGAGAGAGCTAAATTATTATGAATGCCTGGAAGAAATAAAAACATGTATTAGAGATACGTATGAGTACTTTGATGTTGTCGATTCAGTTTGGTGAGAGTCTTTTTCCAATGATCAAAGTGATATCATTTCACGATGAGCAAATGAATATACACTTTTGAATACAACATTTATTTAGCCTCGAACTGTGCCAAATGAATAGGAGGAAAGACACATTGTTAAAAAACAACGAGATCAAGGCATTATTAATTCTCAAGAGGAAGAGGAAAGAGAAATATATATCGGTTCTAGAAGATCACATGCACAACGTGAAGCCACGAAAGACCTTTACAGGGGTTTTGTGCAGGATGTTAAGGAGGGTTGCATGATAGCAATATTAATATATGGATATCCACTTGGCTATCCATTTTGGGCTGCGAAGGTTATAAAAGTCATTAACTAAAATGAATATATTACTGTTGTTGAGGTACATTGGTATGCCACAAATACCCACCCATCTAATGGTGTGTATAAGCCAAAGATGTTAGTTGATAAAAAAATTGTAGAAAGAGAAAAAGAAAGGGTACAAATATAAATTGTCGTCGCGCAGACCTCTTAAAATTGAAGGATGTTGACATACTTGTATATGACTTCAATTTTAAAAAGAGATGAACTCTTTGCTTCAAGACCATAGATATTTTGAAGAAGTTGCTATGTGAAGGAACATTGTTGAGATGGAAGTCTGTTGAACCTAGTCGTAGATCTAGAAGAATTTTGAAACTTAAAATAGTGGGCATGCATGTTGACTCAGATGCGGCTCTAGTGGATGAAAGAGAAGAATACATGTCATCTTTATTTGCATCTAGTCATTCAACTGAAGGTGTAGACTCTGATGGTGTGCCAGATCCTATGGATGACTTTGAATAAATGTCTAAGACATTTTATGTAAATGATCTTTGCATATAACTTGAAATAAATATTTTGACTTCCATATGATCTTACATGAAGTTATGAGTCATTTCTATGTCTGTTGGATTATGTGTTTTAATTATGAATAATTCATCTCTTTAGAGATGTTTGCATGGTAACTTGAAATAAATATTTTGACTTCCATATCATCTAACATAAAGTTATGAGTAATTTCTATGTTTGTTGGATTATATGTTCTACTTATGAAGAATACATATATTTAGAGATGTTTGCATGGTAACTTGAAATAAATATTTTGACTTCCAGATGATCTTACATGAAGTTATGAGTCATTTCTATGTTTGCTGGATTTAATGTTTTAATTAAAAGGATTTCATATCTTTAGAGATGTTTGCATGGTAACTTGTAAAAAATATTTCGACTTCCAAATGATATTACATGAAGTTATTGGCCATTTCTATTTTTGTTGGATTATATGTTTTAATTATGAAGAATTCATCTCCTTAGAATGTCTACAATGCAATTAGGAGGGTCTCACTGGGGGAGAAATATCATACCATGTGGGTTCATATTTGGGGATATATATTGAAGAAAAAATGACATAATATATTGGGGGATATATAGGAGGTAAAGTGTTTTCATATTGGAAAATATAAAAAATGGATCTTAAAGTTAATGAGAAAATATAAAGGGGTATAAAAATGTTAATGAAAAAATAGATACCTACAATATGTAGTGAGTCCCCGGTGAATGCAATAATGTAACAAAAATAAAATCTATGTGATATTCAATCTACAAAATTTGATATTTTGATTGAAAGTAAATAAATATTACAAATTAATGTTGTTTTTTAAACTATATATTGATATTTCCAAGATATTATTTATTGTTATCATTTGGTATAAGATAGTTTTAAAATTGTTGAAATTTTAATGCCTCATTAAAAGGGACACTTTGTTTTGATGATTGATTTTTAGGTTTTTGTTGCAATAGGATAAGTTGTCTTAGGCTAAAATTCGAAAATAACTATAGTTTTAGCCTTTGAAATAAAAAAATCTCGTGGAATAATAATGAATCTTTCATATAATTGTTCATTTTTAGAAAAAAAATTATTCATATAATTTTTGCATAATTCCATGGTTGAAATATGTTAAAAACTTTAGGTTTTTAATTACAAGGTTGAAAATTTGTCAAAATCTTAAGATTTTTCTGAATTATGATATTTTATCTTTAATGCTATTGTTGAAAACAATTATAATTTCAGTGTTGTTTAGAGTCAAGATATTTTATCTTTAACAACATGGATGAAAATTGTTGGAATTATCAGGATTTGGGACATGATATTTAATCTTAAACATCATGTCCAAGAATTATTGGAATTTTACAGCTTCTCAAAGCCTTGATATTTTATCTTTTATTCCATTCCTAAAAATTGTCAAAATTGTAACCTGGTTTTTTTTATTGTTTCAACATCAACAATTATTTTTTTGAGGGTGTATTTTCATCAATTTAGAAAAAGAAAATAAATTTACTTCCATTTCAAAAAAAATGTTGAAATTTTACCGTAAGAAAAAACATCATTCTGGCATACACAAATTTTTTTTGGGTTGTTTTTACATGTTTTTTGGAGGGTTTTGTGCTAGAGTACCTATTTTGAGGTTATAGTTCTCGTTTAATTGGCAATTATGTTCTTCTTCTTATATATTTTACATGATCTTTTAACCAGGGTTGTTACAGAACCCTCCCCATTGTAGGAACATCGTCGTCCGTGTTCAATGGCACTTATAACCATCAACATTGCTAAAAATAAAACATACTGCCCATGGAGCTTTATAACACAACTTTTTGTAGTATTTACAATGACCACGGCTAAAACATGACAAACATATCATTTATTGGAGCTTTATATCATTTATTGGAGCTTTATAACACATCTCATTACGATATTTACAATAACAACCATATACATACTCAGGGATATTTGCTTCAACTAGGAAATAAAAGTATACGATATGCATATCAATCAACAAGGCAATCCAAAGGCTTACGCCTCCACCCTAAAAAGAAGTAATAAGATTCACCTCCTCCCTAGGAAGTCCAAAATCCACTGCCAAGAATTCACCTCCTCCCTATTTTAACTATTATTTTATTATTTTCCCTAAGAGACTAATTTTAGACTTGAAAAATCCCCTAATACCATTACCAAAGCTTAGATAGAGATTGATTAAGAAATAAGAAGACACTTCAACAATGAAGTAAAAAAGATTTACAATAACTTAATTTATTGAAGGCTTCTAATATCAATTAAAACATGAACGCTGCAAGTTGTTTTTCTCATCTAGAGCGAGTTAAGGCATTATTTCTATTTCCAAATGTT
>APFE030387033.1:0-13622 GCA_000404065.3 Pinus taeda
C
Organism: Pinus taeda; assembly: GCA_000404065.3. Classification (NCBI taxonomy): domain Eukaryota; kingdom Viridiplantae; phylum Streptophyta; class Pinopsida; order Pinales; family Pinaceae; genus Pinus; species Pinus taeda. The sequence continues at coordinate 2 of APFE030387033.1, forward strand.
CACCCCCCTCAAACCCCCCGGACAGGGGGGGCTGCCGCCCCGCTGCGCAATCGGCGCGGCGAAGGGGAGTTCCGCCCCCCCTCTAACCCCCCGGTTCACTACGTAGGTTAGTCGTGGAAAGAATATAACACAACCCAACATTGATGTGGCATGTAATGCGTTGGTATTGATGTTAACATTAATGTCAACAAGATGAACATTAATGTAGGTGGCAAAAGAAGTTGGCATTGACATGCTTGGTGTGTTAACCTCAAGGAGAGTCCCATGGTTGTTGTAGTATTTTGTAGAGAATCATCATAGTAGTAGGATTATTGTATAATACATAATATGATGATTGTAGATGGGAGCACTAGGCTTTGGAGGAGATTCTGCCTTAAGATACTTTCTCAAATATTCTTGAAGATGTAAGAATTGGATAGTACTCAGAAAGATATTTCCAGTGGTATATTGAATTTTTTAAATGGCCTCCTGGATCGAATGTTATTGTCAGTAAAAGTTGAGGTTCCCCAAATCCAAAGTGGTAGAGCTAAAAGAAGCTGGAGGACCCCTTGGAGCACATTAGTTTGGCATTTTCCCAAAAGCAATAGACCAAGTTGGAAATTTTTTTTATTGGAGTCGCTAAAGAAAGCGTTTGGAAAATGTGGGTAGATCATAGAAACATCAGAAATATTTTTATTGGCCATCAGAGGCCCCACTTGACAGCTCATCTTGGTGGAAATACCCCGGTGGGTGCATATCACAAAAGTATAAAGGATAAAAAGGGATTTCTCCGTAAAACACAAGGCCCAAGACCATTTTCTCTCTCCTCTCTAACAAGAATGTAGCAACATTTTATTGGTTGAGGTGATGTTACCATGACATCAGTACATGGGGACATATGGCAAGTCGATTTAGCATTTTTGTGTGCCCTAATGGGTGCAATCTAAGAGAAACATATCACTTGTTTTTGTGGATTCCTTATGATCATGGGCATGGAAGGTGAAATGAATGATGTATAAGACATTGGGGGTTATAGCTCAAAGGGGGCCAATGATGGTTTGACCAACAATTTTTTTTATGCATTGGATGACCAAGGGCCTTCATGCCATATACAAAGAAAGTGGCACAAGGAGGAATAGAATGGAGGCTAAGGGCTTGGACGATAGTGCAAAAGGAATTGAAATGGTTGAAAACTATTTGGAAGGATCTCTCCATGTTTAACAGATGTGTCATATGTATCATTGCGTGACATTAATGGTTATCATGCATTCGAATGATGTATGGATTGATATTTATCTTTCATGGATGGTTTGAGTTCACAGGTTGAACTAATGAGGTCAATCACAATGGAAATTGTTGAAGATATCTGATTTAATATAGTGAAGGACCACAATGTGCATGAGAAAATTAATGGAGTCTGTCTTGAAACAAGATTATCCACCCTTGATATTCCCTGCACACCATGGAGAATTAAATTGAAATATTGTTAGGTACATAAGAATTGAACACATATTATATGATTCATGCGCATGGTACAATATTAGCATTTCTAAAAATTAATAAGAAGAATAGGGTGCATTGTTTTAATGTGAAGTTTGACTGAGAATTAATTCTCAGTATGGGGGACACTCAGGTGGTCACATTGTGATTAATACTGCTACAATGGCCAAACAATAATGTAATAGTAGCATGGAGAGCTCCTTTGAAGTACCTAGATGGATTGAGAATTGATTGTCAACATGGAAGAAAATCGTGTGCCCATTCTGCTAGTTGATAATGATGCAGTGGCTGAGTAACAGGATGATACAACAAGACAACAAGCCATGCTTCAATTATGATTTTGAATACACAATCCTATCCTGTGTAGTATGCAAAGCCATGATAGAGTACACTCTTTGATAGTGTGGATCGAAACATAGATAACATCGACCATTGTGCAACAGAGGAACACAATCCTAGATTGTCATTGAGAAAATGGGGGAAATGTATCATAGCTAAGTGAGCCATGTGGGGTTCTCAGTGGCTATGCGTTATTGAGTAGAGGTTGTGATTGCTTGTGAGAGGGATGTGAGTAGCGAGATGTATGTTGTTGATAGAAAAGAGTTGTGAGAATGTATGCTATTTTAGAGTGATAAAAAAAAGAGTATTGTGTGGGATGAGTGAAGTGAATGATGCAAAGAAGAATACAATATAATGTTAGTTAGAGTAAGTGCCATCTAGGTGGGCCGAGTTAATGAAAAAATAGCTAAGATGAGGTATAGTGGCTGCCATATAGAGAGAACATTAGTTACTTATTGAGAATGCACTAGAGTCTGCAAACCAAGGAGTTGGTGCTTCCATTTTAGTGGATGTCTGAGTAACGATTAGGGGTTGGTACCTTCTACAAGTTAGTTCTTGAATAAATCAAAGGACCTGCAAGTTAGTTCTTGCAACAAATTCATGAAGTTGGTGCTTGTGGAAAGTTGATTAGGTATCTACGAAAGGAGGGAGTGGGTGATTACCACTGGTGGGTACTAGAAAACAATCTAAGGAAGTTGGTGCTTCCTATGAGTGGTGGCTCAAAAATACAATTTGATTTAATGGAGTAGGTGCTCTTATTTACATCACAATAACAAACACTATTTTTTTGTTTTTATCCGAAAAGGGTTTCCACTTTAAACCTCAGTATTCATTTGTATGTTCCTTTAGTGTATGTGCATATGTGATGATTTCATATTGCTACCACATGATATGTTGTTGATGATTATATGGATGGATTCCAATATTAAATGTTAAATATAATTTGACACAGAAGTTTAAATCAATGTTAATGTTGATTCACCTCCCCAACTCTTAGTATTAACATTACTTCTAACAATAATTTATGACACAATAAATTTACCACATGCCTCCTCAATAGATATGTTGTAGTAGATGACCCTCCACTATAATAATTTTTTTTTGCTGAGGAAAGAGATGGTCATTCTATTAACTTAGGCAAAAAATAATTTACACGGGTTACACCAGTTGCACAGAGGTGCAAAATCTCACAAAGGGAGAGAGAAATTTACCCAAAGTACCCATGAAGACCCACTCTTAGGCAAACTAAAACCATGCCTAGACTGCCATGGAATGAAAAGCGGGCACGTGGACCCAAAGTCCGCTCACAAGTTAACCACCATTGACTAGTCTCCTCTTTATCTGATAGTCTAAAATCAACTCGCGTGGAGGAGTAGCTCGCGAAATAACCCTTGAACTGCTCAACCAATGCTGACCTTTGATATTCTCCCTTCTGATCCAATGGCTAGTGTCCATATCACGTGGCTTAAAAGCCTGACGAATACAATAGGATGAGGGTGGTTTGCTTTTCCTGTCGCTCGCCACGTGTTGCTCACTGAGTGGCATCGCTGGCTTTTCATGAAAACCGTCTTTAGTATTGAGGGTGCCCAATGAAGGTGCTAAACCATAAGTAGTTTAATCATTTTGGACCCACCAACTTTCATGACAAAAGGTGGCCATTGATCTTCCCCCTTTGGATCTGACAGCCACAATCCATATCGCACCACATATTAGCCTGCGAAATACCCCATGATGAGGGTGGTATTCACTTTTCATCCACTACCATGCGTTGCAAGCTAAGTGGCATCGCTTGTCCTCCGAGAAAACTTCTTCCGAGTCAGAGGGAGCTTGATGCAGGTGGCATTTCTCAAGCATATTTCATCCCCAATTTTTAATTCGCTTGACCTCCAAAGCATTGCATAAGGAAGACATGCTCAGGAGGGTGGCCTTTTGTGTTAGCATTTTGTGTCATTCTTATAAGTAGCATATTCTCTCATAACCCATGTCCATGCTTCCAGAAGCACCCTTAGAGAACCAACAATGCATATCCTCTGAGAAACCATCTGAAGTGATATTATTCTTCATTGACATCAAGTGAAATTCTGTCATTTGATCTATTCTGGTATTTTTGTCTGTCAATGAGGGCCTGAGATGAGCATTCCTCATTCATGCTGTCATCCATTACCTCTTCCCACCAACAACGCAAGTCAGTAAGCTTGTTTCTAACCCCCTCATTAGCAAGCCAATCCGCCACTTTTTTGGCTTCCCTACGAACATGCACTAGCCTAAGAGTTCTTATAATTCGTAGGTGTGATTTAATTCTTTGGTAGACTTTCAAAAGCCACCAGTGACCTGAGATTTTCTTTGGTAATGCTCCTGCATTTATCCTCTTGACTGAATTGATTACTAATAACGAGTCAACCTCAATGATGACATTATATATGTTGTACTTGAGAAGTATTTCCAAGCATGATTCCATAGCCATGAGCTTAGCCATATTATTGGTTGCTTTCCCTAGATAGCTGTAGAAAATGACTTGTATGTTTCCCTTCTCATCCCTCACAACCCCTCCATAACCTGCTTCTCCTTGATTTCCTTTTGAGGCTCCATCTATGTTAAATTTTAAAAAACCTTGAGAAGGGGGTTGCCAGAAAGCCTTTGTTGCTGAGGTATTCTTGTTGATCTACAAATAACCTTGAGGGAGATGAACCTGAAGCTCCAAATTTCTCAGGATTTTTACCTCTCTTTGTCCTATGCATTTTCCAGTAGTGACACCCCCCAGCGTGTGAACTATCTCCTTGAGTTGCTTAAGAATTAGCTTGAGGATGCTACTCACCAGGCTCATCTTATCCTTGAAAATCCTGTTGTTGCTCTCCTTCCAAACATTCCAAATTAAGAATCCTAGAGTCAATGCCCAGGCCAAGTTTATAGTCTCATTATCCGAAAAGTTTTTCTGCCAGTTTTTCATTGTAGCAATGATGTCATTTTCATGCCTGTCTGTCTGCTTGAAGACATCTCCAATCCAATTCCATAGTGTTGCCATGAATGAGCATCTATTTGGGAGATGATTTGTGGTTTCTTCCTTTTGTCCACACAGGTGACATCTTGAGGGGCCAACAAAGTCTCTTTTTCTTAGGTTATCCCATGTCAGAATCTTGCCCTGTTGAACTAGCCACTGAAATAGTTTGACTTTCATCCAATGAGGATTATCCCAGAGTTCTTTCCAAATCTTGTTAGTGCTTGGAAAGTTAAGCGCTAAGTCTATTATTTTGGCCTGCTTAATGGTGAAGATATATGCCTTTTTCTTTCCCCATCTTAATTGATCATTCGAGGTTGACGTTAACATTTGTCTTTTGTCCAAAAGACCATTGAGGGTTATAGCTTGATTATTCAACATGCTCATCCCACTGTAAACTAGAAGATTCCATATTCTCCATTTCCCATTGTTCCTTATTTGATCCCAATAGTCACTTACCCTCTATAGCCCTTTGTTGATGGTATCTATTTGAGTGCTTGCTAATTCCTCACTGCGGTGATTGCCCTCCTATTGCCAATTTTCCTCCTAGAACTAGGCCAAATCTCCATTTCTGAACTCCCAGAAACTATGTTTTTGGACTAGGGCCCTATTCTCCTAGGCCCTATTCCAAATTTGTGAACCTTTTACTTGTCCTATCATTCTTATGACGTTCTTCTCCTACCAATCCATTGCACACTTTTTCTTCCATAGTTCTGCCCAGGGGGCTTGTATTTCCTTTAGCCATCTCCACCAGGCTTTAGCTCCCAGAACTCTATTAAGAATTCCTGGGTCATGAAGACCCATACCACCATGGGATTTGGGTTTGCATACCCTTTCCCACTCCACCAGGGCCAATTTCTTCTTTACTTCACCTTTCCCCTAGAGAAAGTCTCTCTGCATATTTCTTATTTGAGTGATGACTCCAGTTGGTGCTGGAATGGCTGATAGCATATAGATAGGGATGGTTTGGGGGATAGCCTTAGCTAGAATCGGCCTCCCTACTAGATTTAGGGCTCTGTTTGTCCACCTGATGATTTTATCTTTTAGATTATTTAGAATAGGCTCCGAGTTGTTCTTGTGTAACGGTTTTTTAGTGAGGGGAACTCTGAGATACTTCAAGGGCAAAGCATTGCTTTGAAAACCTAGAATTCTGGAAAGATTCCTTTGAATCAAAATATCCGTATTGAAAAAGAAAAATTTTGATTTAGAAAGACTTACCTCAGTGCTCGCTTCCATAGCAAACTCACATAGAATTTTCTTAAAATCTTTGGCTTCCTTGACTGTGGGTGTGCCTTGAAGCATATTATCATCCACAGATTGTTGATGTGTCACTGTGTCCCCGCCTCGAGTGAGTCTTAGACCCTGTATTCTTCCTTCCTCCTTAGTAGCTTTGATTTCTCTACCTAATCCTTCCATCATTAGAATGAAAAGGAAAGGGGAGAGAGGATCACCTTGCTTGAGACCTCTTGTAGGCTTGAAGGTTTTGGAGGGAGAGCCATTGAGAAGAATTGAACAGCTAGTAGTGGTAACTAGTGCCATGACCCACTTAATCCAATTGTAGTCAAAGCCATAGGCTTTTAGTACTGCTCTTATGTACGTCTAGCTAAGTTTATCATAGGCTTTTGCTATATCCAAATGAATTATCATCCCTACCTATTTATTGGTAATGAGTGAATGGACCACTTCTTGTGCTTGAATTATGTTGTTAAGAATTTGTCTTCATTCCACATAGCCCATTTGCTCCTCTAACACCAGGGTTGGGAGGAGCGATTTGAGATGGTTGGAAATTACTTTGGATATTATTTTGTACACCACATTGCATAATGCTATAGGTATAAATCTGTCTAGAGAGGTGGCCTTATCCTATTTGGGGATTAAGGCTATGAAATATTCATTGAGCGCCTTCAAGACTGTTTTAAATCTTCGTGAGTCTTCCACCACCTCCAGAATATCATGTTTTACAACCTTCCAACATGTTTTGAAAAAGTCCACATTGAAGCCATCCGGACCTTGTGCTTTCCCATTTTGCATCTTTGTGATGACTTCCTCAAGCTCTTCCTCTGTTACTAGTTCGTTGAGATTGTAGTTGTCTTCTCTGAAGACCAATTTAGGAATGTATTGTGTAAATATTTTCGTAACCTGAGATCTATTTGTTGTGGTTTCCTTAGCAATTCTCTGAAAATGCTGGACTAGAACCTCTTCCATCTCTTCATGAGTGTTCCTTTCTATTCCATGATGATCTATAAGTTTCACAATTCTATTGTTGTTTCTGTGAGCTATGGTGGATCTGTGAAAGAACTTGGTGTTTCTCTCCCCTTCCTTAATCCATTGCACTCTAGATTTCTGTCTCTAGAATATTTCCTCTTATAGACACCTGTTTTCCCATTCATTCTGAAGTGACTCTGCTAGCTCTTTCCTTTCTTCTCTATAGCCTTCTATGATAAGAATTTGGTTTATTTCGTTTAGTCTCTTTACCACTTCTCCTTTAGCTTTGAAGAAATTGCCAAACTCCTTTTTATTCCACTCTTTGAGTTTTCCTTTAATGTGTTTGAGCCTGCAATGTAGAAGGAACATCTTTGTACCTTGAAAGTGTATCTCTTCTTTCCACCATTTTTTAATGTTTGTGAGGAAATTTGAGTGCTTGAGCCAAGCATTCTTAACCCTGAAGGGGCTATTCTTTGGTTTACCAAATAGAGAAGCTTCCAATTCGATGGGCCAATGTTCTAAACCTCCAAAAGGTAGGATGAACACTGTCAGGCTACTTCCCATCAGTAGAAGTTCCTTTGAGATAATAAATCTATCTAATTTTGAGGCTACTTGGGTAAATGCCCCCTTTTATTATTCCAAGTGAAAATTCCATTGCTAGTGTCGATATCCACCAGTTTCATATTGGTGACAAAGTTCTGGAAGGCAACTGAATCCCTACCAACTGTTCTAGTTCCCCCTTTCTTCTCTGTGAGTGATTTTATCATGTTAAAATCTCCCCCTAGAATCGAGGGTAAAGTTGGGTATCTCTTCTTCGTATCCTCCAATGTGGTGAGGATTTGAAGTTTGTCCTCCATTGGTTGAGGACCATAGACATTGGTGATCATGTAAAATTGCCTGTCACCCACCAGTTGGATAATCAAATAAAGGTGGTGTCTCGATGCCTGCGCATCTAGCATACTGAATTTCTGTGGATCACATAGAGTGAGAATTCCACCAGCATATTTATTTTCGTTAACCTCAAGGTATTCATATCTACTTAGCCATTTGTTTTGTTTTTCTCTAAACTTATCCACTGATCATTTTGTTTCCTATATGAACACTATGTCATGTTTCTCATCTCTGATCCTATTGCTTAGATTCCTCTTTTTTCTTCTAATCCCTAGTCCTCTAATGTTCTAGGTTGTGATTTTCATTGAGGTGGGGTTTTGAAGGAGTAAATGGAAAGGTATTTCATCCTTCCTGAGTAAATCATGAGTTTTCCACATTCTAGCAGCAATTCTTTATTTCTTTTCCTTCCCCTCTTCTTGCCTGGGTTTGTTGTCAATTTTCCCATTATTAATCCTATTGAGGAAGTCCCTTTATTTTCCTAGTTGTCATGTCCTATTTTGACCCCTGCTACTATTTTATGTGACTTTTTAAGGAATATCTATTGTACCTTGTCAACTTCCTCCTGAGATATGGAGTTTATTCCCAGGTTTCCTCCTTGTTCTAGAAACTTTTCTAGCTCTAGGTTCTCCCTTTCTAGGATCTCCTGTAAGTCTTGATCCTCTGTACCACTTTCACATTTAGTCATTTCATGGTCTTTTTCTATTTCCATGGTACTCAAAGGGTATGTCGCATGTTCATTCTATTGTTGAGTGAACTCCATGCTGGTCTCTTTCCCTTTCCCCCTTTCTACCTGGTTCTCTGTATTCTTTTGATTACCCTCAACTACTTCTCTTTCTTCTAAAATATCAAAACTATTGTGACTTCTTGTTATGTTACCGTTGGAGTTCTTTTGTGTCTTCCTTCCCCCTCCTTTCCCTTTTCCTCCCACTTTGGTAAAACTTGAATGATCTTTTCCTTTGTTGGTGTTTAGGTATTCCTCCATTTTATTAAGAGGACAGTCTCTAAATAGGTGTCCATGCTCATGACAGTTGTGACATCTGAACGAGATCTGCTCATAGTCAACCGTTTGAACACATTCATTGGCATAGACATCTAGAATGACGTCATCTAGAAGAGCTCCTGATAAGTCCATCTCCACACATATGCAGGCATAGGAGGTATACTTTCCTCGAACTGTTGCCCCTGAAATATTTAAAAATGTCCTAATTTATTGCCTATAGCTTTTAAAGACTCTGGCATCCAATAACCTAAAGGTAAGGAGTAGAGTCTAATCCATACCAGAAATGAAGTGAAAGTTTCTCGTTCTGGCACAAAGTTCATCATCCATGGCCACATGTAGATATCAACTGCTGCAAAGAAGTATGGTCCTCCCTCAAAAATCCTGTCTCTATCCTCCATGTTCATGAACACCACTATAAAAAAACCCTTGGATCCAAGATGTATATTTAACTCCCCTTTTGGTTTCCAGTTATATTTTATCCAAGTGTACAACACTTTCTCTGTCAGCCAGTTTCTCATAAACTTGAATATTATAGCATAGTTTTCAATATGATCCCTGTTCTCTTATAGAGTTGGATCATTCAATATTATCTATGGTCTAATATTGGTCTTGGGTTTACAAGGCCCCATCTTGGTTCTATTCTCTATTCCCTGACCTGTGTCTTCTGCTTTTTCCTCTTGTTGGTCTTCCTCATGGGTCCCTTGCTTTGCATGGGTTTTGTTGCCTTCTGCCTTCTGGGTTTCAATATTTTTTTTCTTAATCTCCAAGGAGTGTGGAGGCTTGTTATTATTCCCAACACTTCCTCTATTTGAAACCCCATTACTATAGGAGGAAGTGGATATCCCTCCTCCTTGCGCTTCCATGGTTACTTGTTTCTCTCTGTCACTTTCTTTGTTGAACCCTAGAACCTGTAATGCTCCAAAATGTTTCCCCTCCCCCTGTGACTTTATAAAAGGTGAGTGGGCTTAGCCCAAGTAAGTCACTTCTTGTGACTAGTAAACACCCTCGCTTAGGTTTGAGCACAAGACCTCTCCGTCTTAATGAGTCCGACTTTACCAACTAGCTGCCTCTGCCAACCTTAACCTATAATACTTATTCAAGGTCAAACCACAAGTTATTTTTTTTAACTAATGCAATAATTTCAATTGATGCTTTCTGTTTACACTTAATTGAAAATTCATGCATTTCTTCTAGTTCATAGCATCTCCTAATGAATCAACTATTTTTTTAATTTGTAGTGCATGCTCATTCTTCACATGATAAGGGAAAGGAACCAAAAACTCGTTAATGACAACATTCAACATTCCTTCTTTTAGAGCTTTAGAATTATTTACATATGCTTCGCTACTAACCCCTCTTTCATCTCAATGTCTTGAAAACCCTTTACATCAATTGTTAGTTTGTAATGAATTGGTTAATTATTCTTTCCTCAAATCATCATATCCAAGTTGTTTAAGAATTTCCATAATGTCTTGTTTCTTTAACATTGTTTTGAAAAAATCCATAGAATCTCTACCACTTTGATCTAATATGGACTTCAATGCTTGCACTCTTTTTCTAAAGTTACCTCGTGTCTTTTCCAAGTCTAGCATTTTTTTAATTTTTTTAATCTATTCCTCCACCCCTTTGGAGTTTCTTTTGTTGTAGAGAGTATTTTTTGGAGATGACAAATCTTAGTTTTCAAACTCTAATTTGTTTTCTATTGAGTTGGATGAGGCTTGTTGTAATATTATATTTTCTTCAAATTAAGATCTATATAACTGATGGATATTGTTGGGCCGTTAATATGCCATTATTATTATCACTTTTGAACACTTATCCCGCCCATTTCCACTATTCTTCATCATGTCATTTATTATAATTTATTATATAAATCCATTTTATGATGATTTATGCTCTTATGGATGAATATTATTTATTCTCCTTTATTTCTAATAAATTGATGATTATGCATGATTTTATCAATGATAGTTCTCATAAATCAGTTGTAACATTATTCACCATTTTTAACCTCCAAGATAATTTCTAGATTGAAGATTTGACCATTAAATCTGCCAACTCAGAAATTCGTTGGAATAAGAAGTGACAGTTTTACGGTTGAGATTCTGAGCAAATGGAGAAGAATCTGGAAAATCTGGAACATGGGTTTTGTCCAGAACGGACCCAATTAGCTTTTCAAAAGAATGGTTTGCCCAAATTCGACTTGTACTGAGAGAAACACAGGGTTCTTTGAGCATGATTTTCTCAGATTTGCTGCTGCGACCGTCCTCCAAATCTCAGCTGCAAAGCCAAATTCGTCTTGCTCTTGTTGAAAGCTGGATGGAAATATATCTTCTTGTTTATCAATTGGTTGGAAAAAATCTAATTTTGTAATAGAAATCATGTTGTACTTATCTTTATTGTAACTTCTCTATGATCTCTCTATTTAAATGAAAACAGAGATCAGAGATGGGGAGGACTTCAGGATGACTTTGGGGATTTGAATGATGGAATTGAGGATTTAGAATTAGAGATTTAGAATCAAGAATTCATGATAGGATAGGAGGAAGAAAGGATTGTTTTATGCTGTAAGTCTCAAAGCTTCAACTATTGTAATGATCTCACCATTTAATGATTAATACATGATTTGGGAGTTGCTGTTCATTCTGTTCATCTGAAGTAGCCTAGCAGTGTCCGCTGGCGGCTAAGGACCCAGCCTCTGGTGGAGTACGCTGCTGTTGTGTATCATATCTTTACACTTGCTTTTGTATCATTATAACTTGATTTATGCGTGGTTTTCTTATCTTTATTGCTCGGTAATCTGATATGCTTTTCATGTGCTATTCCATGCTCTGCTACGATTAATTCATTAATGGTTCTTTCAGGAAATCCGTGTAGTGACTCTACATTGCATGATTGAATCTTTTCAGAGTTGATTGCATGTTATTAGTCTAAACTAGCTATTTCTGTTACAGAGCGTCTGTACTGAATATTACTATTATTGGATTCATTTGAAATCCCGATTATTGGAATCCGAAAGTGATGTTATTCTATTTGGAAACATAGTCGTATTATCCTTAATTTTCAGGTTACTATATTAGTGTGAGGTGTGCATATATGATCGATTATTGTTGTTCCATTTATTGTCGTTCCATTTTAGACTTGTTGTTCCATTTCCTATTTGTTGTTCTATTTTACTTTTTGTCATTCCATTTACTTGCATTTGTTGCTTTGGTGTGAGAGAAGGTCTAACGTTGTAGTGAGCCTCAGCAGTCGCTGCCTAGCTCCCAGACCTATGGTCCATGCTCTAATTTCCTTTCCATCAGTTTCTAGAGGGATGGGTTATTGCTTCCGCACCCTTGACTGATAAGCTGCCTTGTGTGATTTTATCCTTTTGAAGTAATTTAGTCATAGTTTAGCATCTGTTTACTCTTGTATTTTCTGAACGTTGTACTACTAAACATTAGTCTTGAGTAAATAGCTACCTCAGACTGAGTACACTCTTGAAATAAAAAGTCGTCCCTGGGTTGATAATTAATGTGAGGTAATTAAGAGGTGAAAGAGACCCTTTTTATAGCTCCACATTTTGGTGCCGTTGCCGGGGAGAGTGTAGCCATTTTTAAAGAGTAGTGTGCATCTGATGAGTGCCTGTTAGGAGAGAATTGGGTATTAAAAACGGAAGGTAAGAACCTGCGTACGGAGCATGTAAAAGCCCTGCTCCCCTGCCCGCTTTCCTGTAGGACTGTTAAAGAACCTAGGGTAGAAATAGATGTTTGAATTTTTGTGTGAATGATTAGGAAAAGGATAGAAATTTTTAAAAAATGAATCACATGATCTCACGCAAGTGGTGATGTAAGCACCACCCATTTCACTAATCGATTGACAGGAACATTTGAAGAAGGAACCTCGAAGAAACACATGAAGAACATCTTATACTATGGTAAGAAATGGCTCACGTTTCTACTTTTGAATTTCCTATCAAAGATCTAGGAGGAGTGACACAAATGCACATAATTCCCCCATCTTTACCAAATTTTCATGGTTTAGCAAATGAAGATCCAGATACATTTTTGTTTGAGTTTGAAATACTTTGTAGAGGATATGATTATTACACTAACAATCAAAGATTGAAAGTGTTTCCTCTTACTATAAAAGGAGCAGCTCTCCGATGGTTCATGAGCCTAGGTGGGAATTGCATCCAAACATGGGAGGACATGAAGAACATATTCTTGAAGAAGTACCAAGACTATTTCAAAGCCAATGAAGATATTTTCGATATGATACAAGGGGAAGATGAAAGTTTGGAGGATTATGTAGATCGATTTCATTATAACCTTCAAAAATCAAAGCATAAACATTTGGAAAAAGAGATCTTAAAAACACGCCTTCTTAGAGGAATTAAAGATAAATTTTTAGAACTTTTAAATATGATAGGAAAAGGTGATGTTTTTCAGTTATCATATGATGATGTTTGTGAGTTGTGCATAAGGTATTCAAGAGGAATCTCCAAGGCTGGTAAGAATCCTAGAGATGTTTTTTCTTTGTTTTCCAAATCAGCTACAAGAACAGGAGACATGAGAGCTGAAATCAATGATTTACTTGAACATTTTAAAATTGATTTTATTAGCTCTCTAAATGAAAAATTGGACATTTTACAGGTTCAGAAAAATCAAGAATTTGATGAAGTGTTTTGCCCTTATGACCGAAAGGAGCATCTCATAGATACTCACTCT
>APFE030387034.1:8964-49911 GCA_000404065.3 Pinus taeda
CACTGATGGCGTTTAGTGGTTTAGGACTCGAATATGCCTTTGATGGTTGTTCAAATTATATAGCCTGGAAGGACCACATGGAGGAAGTATTAGAAGATAAAACTCTCAAGGACTTCATTGATCGAGAAGTCCAAAAGCCTACTGATGCTACTCAACTGGAAAAGTGGAAAAAGTGTGTGGCTAGAGCAAGGAGAATCCTCCTGGAGGGAGTCTCCATGGGAAGGAGACTCTGTTTTCGATGTGGAAAACATTCAAAGATATTTATCAAAATAGCAGTGATTAGAGGACGTTGGTGCTGAAGGAAAAACTTCAAAAGATTAAGTGCAAAAGGGTGACACAATCTCTACGTTCCTAAACAAGCTCACCACCTATAGGGATGAGCTTGCTAGTGTAGGGCTTGTGATAGTTGATGACGACATGGTGAGTCTAGCACTCCTCAGTCTTCCAAAAAGCTAGCATACATACCAGGACTCGGTTAATGGAAGAGAGAAACTACTAGATTGGGAATGAATTTTGTCAGACCTAATGCAGGAGGAGATAAGGCGGAGCACCAGGGATGGATCTTCATCAAAACAAGATGATGAAGAAAATATAGCATTAGCGAGTAAAGCTATGAAAGGGAAAGGGAAGGAATCCCAATCCAAATCTTCTCATGGTGGGAAGAAGGTTGACAAGTCTAACGTGTTATGCTTTCACTATCATGAAGTGGGCCATTATGTTATGAATTTCCCACAAAAGAAATCCAATAAGGGTTACTCAAAGGGATTTGATGCCAATTCACTAGCTTCACAATTTGAGCTAGATTTCTCGCTTATCACATGCATGGTTTCATCCATGGTGGGATGTGTTTGGTACCTGGAAAGTGTAGCCTCTTTCCACATGTCGGGTGACCAGAATATTTTCACTACATTGGAGGAGAAGGATCTCAAGATGTGGTTCAAGATGGGCGATGATGGAAAGTACTGTGTCTCAAGTGAAGGTACAACTGTGTTTCATAGGGAGCATGGTGTTCCTCTCACCCTATCTACTGTTAAGTATGTACCAGGTTTGAGAAAGAATCTTGTGTCTCTTGCTATGCCTGAAGATAAAGGCTATGATGTAGTCTTTAGTAAAGGAAAACTTTTCCTAAGGCATATCGACACTAGACAAACCAAGCGAATTGGGGTTCGAGTAAAGAACCTCTAGAAGCTAGAGGTAGAAGATTGTGCTGCACTAAGTTCCAAAGCAGAGGTGGTACAAAGCCAAGATGTTGGTGAGCTATGGCATAGTAGACTGGGCCACTTGCATCATGGGGCCTTGAAGATCTTGCAGCAAATTTCTATCGGCTTACCCAAGGGAAAACTGTAGCAAATAGATAAATGCAAAGGATACACCCCAAGTTAGTATGAAAAAGCTTCCTTTAAGAATTGAGATAGTAGAGCTGGAGCAATCCTAGAGCGAGTTCACTCAGATGTATGTGGACCATTCTCTATAGCCTCCACCGCTAATCAAAGGTACTATGTTATTTTTATTCATGATTTTTCTCATAGATGCTAGATCTAGTTTATGCAAAAGAAGGATCATACCTTCTTGAGGTTTTGTGAGTTTAAAGCCTTAGCAGAGAAAGAATCAGGAATGAAAGGAAAAGCTTTGCGTAGAGACAATGGTGGAGAGTATGTTTCCTAGCAGTTTAAAGACTTCTGTACTGCAGAAGGAATTAAATGGGAACTGATGTCACCTCATAACCCACAATAGAATGGGGTGCCTGAAGGGAAGAACAGATCTATTGTGGGAGTAGCTCGAGAAATTTTGCATGACCAAGCCCTACCACTTCATCTATGGGCTGACGCAGGAAATACAACAGTGTACCTTCAAAACATAAGTCCTCATCATATCATGCGGATGAGGACACCTATGGAGGCTTCTTCAGGGTCAGGCAACCAGATGTGAGTCACTTCGCATCTTTGCATCATGACTTCTCTGTCATGTGACCAAAGATGCTCGAAAGAAGCTAGACCCAACAGCTGAGTTGGGGAAACTTGTGGGGTACACAGATACACCCCACAACTGTCATGTGTTTCCTCCTGCCAGTCAGAGGACTATAGTGCACAGGGATATGAAGTTTAACTAGTAGAGAGCCATGTGAGTGCCACTTGAGAGGGAGCTCAAGTTGCATGGTGATGAGGAACTTTCAGTTCCAAAGGAGGAGGAGCTTCCTGATGATGTGGATTAGCCACATGTAGAGGATCGAGTAGTGGAGACCACCACTCCTAGAGAGTCTTCCAAAGAAAAGCATAAATGCTCGCGGGAAACTTACAGATTGATGCTAGATGTGAGAGAAAATGTGGGGTATCCATCCTCTCAGCACAAACAGAGGAGATCTCTCAAGAGATACACTAGCTACATGGCCCTAGTTGGGGAGTGTGTAGTGACCGAACCTTCTTCTTTTCAGGAGGCAGTGCAGCAACCAGTATGGTTTGATGCAATGGTAGAAAAGTATAATTCTATCATATGGAATAGTGCATGGGATGTTGTCCCTCGACCTGGGGACAAGTCAGTGGTTAGTTCCCGATGGATTTACAAGGTAAAGCAAGCAACTGATGGTAGTGTTGAGAAACACAAGGCAAGATTTGTTCCTTGAGGTTTCTCACAGGTTGAGCGGATCACCTACAATGAGACCTATGCTCCTGTATCAAGGTACTCATCTATCATATTGATGCTAGTTCTATCAGCTCAGATGGGTTGGAAGATCCATGAGATGGATGTGAAGACGAAATTCCTCAATGGGAAGATTGAGGAAGAGGTATACATTGAGTAGCCCAAAGGATTTGAGACCTTCAATCGCGAGTTGCATGTCTACCAACTCAAGTGAGCATTGTATGGGCTGAAGCAAGCACCCCATGCTTGGTATACCAAGACCGACAATTATTTCACTGGGTTGGGATCCACCGAGAATGAAGCAGATGTGAACCTTTACCACACCATGATAGAAGGTAAGCCATTGATTATTGTACTTTAAGTTGATGATCTGATTTTGATAGGTGATGACCAGCTGATATAGTCTTACAAGGAGGACCTTGAAAGATAGTTTGAGATGAAGGACATGGGCATCGTGCACTACTTTCTAAGCATGAAACCGTGGAAGAAATATGGGGAAGTATTTGTGTCTCAAGGAAAGTATGCCAATGAGATACTCAAGTGCTTTCACATGTAGAAGCGCAAGCCCATGAAAATTCCTATAGCTGGGAACTGGAGGAAGGAGGATGTTACTTCAACTTAGGTAGTAACTGTTACTATTTATCGACAGCTGGTGGGTTCACTTATGTATTTTTTGAACACACGACCTAACTTATGCTTTATGGTGAAGCAACTGAGTAAAGCTATGGTTCAGCCTACCAAGCTGTTGTGGAAGGTAGCGAAGCATGTGCTGAGATATCTCAGAGGAACTACATAGTACATATCATGGTATAGACAGACAAAGGGAGTGAGGTTGCAAGGCTTCACATATATGGGTTGGACTGGTAGTCCATTAGACCAGAAGAGCAGTTCTGGAGGAATCTTCAACATTGGTTCAAATGCAGTTTCTTGTTATAGTAGGAAACAGAGATTAGTTGCACTTAGCTCAACAGAGGCTAAATACATGGATGCCAATCAAGTAGCATCCGAGGCCATTTGGATGCAGAAGATTCTAGTGGGATTGTTAGGTCAAATGATGGATCCTACAGTGATATATTGTGATAATCAGAGTTGCATAAAAGTCTCTGAGAATGAAGCGTTTCATGACAGGTCCAAGAATATAGATATTTGTTACCATCATCTATAGGACTATGTGGTCAAGAGGATCATGATGTTGCAGTATGTTTCGACTGAGGAGAAGGATGCATATATTTTGACAAAGGCATTATTGAAATGCAAGTTCGAGTTCCACAGAGACAGGATTGGGGTTACTGATAATCCCTTTCTTGTTGAGAGGGAGTGTTGAAAAGTGTGCAACAAGAAATGCTAAAAATAGCACTGCTATAAATAGACCGGCTATAAATAGCAGTTCAACCATTGGTGATCTTATAAACAATGGATGAAAAGTGAAAGTGCTAAAAATATCTTTTCTAAAAATAACATTTCAGAATCTCTTCTTATTTTAGTCAGTTCGTGGACTAAACATAGGAAGTAAAATTCGAATGTGATATCAACAGCAGTTTGGAAATTAATTAATTAATTCATCTTGAGTTAATTAGTTAAGGAAAATCAAACTTGAAGTCTATGTGAGGACATGCAGTAGTTTCTCCATCAATTTAGGAATTTAACCTTCAGTTAAACAGATAAGGATGAGTTGTAATATTCAACTGTAATCAATTGACTTAGTTTAAGTTGGTCAAGTCCAGTTAGACTAATTTAGCAGTTTGTTAAATTAATGAGACTTCAATTAGTTAGTGCTTGCATGCATGTAACTACTGTAATTCAAATAACTAAGTATTTAGTCATGGATAACTCATGCATATTAGTTTAGTGAGGGACCCAGTTGAGATCTGATGGAGGGAAAATGTACTATCAGTTGCTAGGATATTCCTTGGTGAATATTCCTTGCATGCAGAAGGGATATTATTCCATATGGATTACGCAGATGGACCTGAGGTTACAGTGAGTGTGATGAGGCCAATTCACACATGTGATATCAATGGACCCCAATCAAAATTGTACAAGGAAATAGGAGACTTGGAGGGCTTGAGGAAGATATATTCTATGTCTATTGAGTTTGTGAGCTGTATTATTTGATTGGAGAGAGAGTAGGATAGCTTGAGAGCTGATTCTTTTTGTAACTTAAACAAGATTTATACTTGAATGATAATAAAGTGTTGAGGTTTTAGGTTGGTTCTTTCCCCAGTGATATATCTTATGTGTTATGGTTGATTACTTCTCATTCTTAGTTATATCTGTTCATGCTTGATGTTGCTCATGTTCGATTAAGCTTCTGCTAAATTGTTTGTAGAAGTAGACCAAGTGTTTTTCTTTAGTACATTGCATTACCAGGTGATCTACAATGCAAATTTCTATAGTTCATGGGTTTGTTTGAGCTCATGATATGCAAGATCAAGCTTCAAATCATTCTTGTTCAGTGTTGGATTAGATTTGTTTGAGTTTGTGTGCATATTCAATGTTTCCCAATGTACCATAAAAATTCAATAAACCATTACCTAAGTATGAATAGAGTTAATGCCATATGTATCACCACACTCACTCAGGTTATAGAATTCTCGTTCCTTTTCTCTGTGCAAATAGGCTCCTTTATGATAAAACCTATATTGTATAACATTCTCAGTTGGGATAAGTTCATGTAAATAAAAGTTTTACTTATTCCAACACTCCTTTAAATTTGTTCTCGAGTCACTCTAAGAAAATTATTTTCCTTTATTTTATTTTATTTGTTTAGTCCTCTAACATATTAGTCTATGTGAAATTGAGTTTAGATACTAAAGATCTCGTAGCCTAATGTATTATTCATTCTAATTTAGTCATAGATTTTTTAGATTTTAGGGAAAGTCAGTGCTCAAAATATCACCTTAAACAATAAGCCTTATTCTTACAGTGGATTAGGCTTCGATCATGTACTTGGTTATGTGTGATGTTTTCATTGTTAAAATGCTAGTTAGTTTGAGAATTTTTTTCTTCACGATTATGGTATTTGTATTGATGGTTGGGTTATTTCTAAAAGAATTTTATCATCCCTATTTTATGTTTTATATGATCATTATGATAAAAAGCAGTGTTATGGAGATGTATTAAGTCAACCTCACGTTTTTCTAATGCTCACGTTTTTCTAATGCATATAGTTTGAACCCTCTAAATATGTTAAACTATAATTCTTGTAGAATCAAAGACTAAAATTGACAAAGTCCCCATACAACTTATAACTCAAGAAGTATGATATCTAGTAGAATTAATTTCAAGATAAAACTATAACTTTCTTTTCACCTACTTTGATGTAAAATTTGCTGGTGCATAATTACATTGGACCTCCAAGTAGATGAAAATAAAGGTTATATTTAGCATTGATAAGATTCATTTTCTTGGAGCTCTTCCACAAACACTAAAATACTTGATCTATGTTGTTCAAATTTTCACGTGGAGAAGTGAATTTGAATACAAGTATATCTTCTTGTGCATTATCTCTAGGAAGTACTATATTTTGACATCTACAAGTCAAAATATGTTGCTTCGTTTTTTAGTGATGTGTGACATTAGTTTGTTTGAGACTGGTTTTTCCTACATAGAAGATGCATAGTTTACATTTTCAATGGGTTTCCTTTTGTAGATAATGCTATATAAGGATCAAATTGCTAACTGATTGGAAATTTATGTTCTAGATGTTACTTGATTATTATATGGATCACAACATGACAGGGTTTACTTTTCAACTATTACCTTTTTGGATTATTTATCACAGGTCTATGACATCTTTTCTTTCTTATATGGATTATATAGAGAATGAAATAGAAGGTAGGAATGTGAATGGAAACACACATACATAGATATTTCAAAGAGCACAATAATATAATAAACCCCAAATTCCATTAGTTAATGAAATAGGAATTGATTGTAAAATGTAAAGCAAGAAATACTAGTTGGAATGGTTGTAGTTTAGATCTAAAGAGAGAGGTGTCACCAATGCTCATTTGTAAGTATATCATTAGAAGAGGCTAAAATGACATTTTTAACATAAATTAATAAAATATAAGAGGAAGAAAACCTGAAATATCTAAAACCCTAACAATAGTTGACAAAAGGGCAAGAGGAATGTGGCCGCCAATGAGTCTAGTTGTTTCATAAATGTAGAATTAATCTTAACAATGAAACAATCATACATTTTTTCTTTCTATGCCCCTTTTCTTTCATGTTGTTTTTCCTCCTAAAGGTACTTTTCCCCCCTTCTTTTTCCTTTATATTTCTCTTTATGTCACTTTTTTTGGTATTTGTTTCCTATCTATAGATGTTCCATGTCTTAACGGGTTTGAATATGTGGAAGCAAGGTTTCTTGCGTTAACTTATGACTGTATGTAGTGCTCACTACTAACACAGTTTCCATTTCATGTAATATTTTGATAGTTGTCAGAATTTCACTCCATTTATGAGTGTCAAGAAGTCAATTTACCCTTTTCCTATACAAATTAACACTTTGACCTCATCACATTCTTAACTATTTAATTCCATGCTTCAAAAAGGTTTTCTACATAGTACAACATATAAACATGTATCTTGATATTTAGTCATAACTTGACAACATTGCAGTTAGATGAACATATTTTGGGTACACTTTCTATTATATTAGAAAGTGCAAATTTTAAAATATGATTGTAGCTTAGTTAGATGCATATCTCGAACACCTAACTATTTAGTTTGGGAAATGCATTTTAATTTTATCCTTAATGGAGAGGAAACAAGTATGGAACACATTATAATATATTAATTAGTTCATTTTATCATATTTCAAATTAAAATTCTTGGTTATAATTTTTCTCAAATACTTTATTAGTGTGATTCATTTTGTATTTTCAGGGAAGTCAGTACATCATGCTAGGGTCTTTTAAGAAATCTGTTTGAGATGAAATCACAATTTCATCTCAATTTTTCCCTTTTCCTCATTTTAATTAATATTTATGTTTTCTTTCATCTTTCTCACAACATAAAAGGTTTAGGAGTGGAAAATGATAAAGAAGCATTCATGCATTTGCTTTTAGTGTGTAGTCGTTGTAGAAATTTCACCGTAGATTAATCTAATTATGCAATGTACTAAAGAAAAATACTTAATCTACTTCTATAATCAAACTTGTGGAAGCTTCATTGATTTTGAGCAAGATCAAATAGAACAGATGACAAAGAAGAAGATTCAATCACACATGAAACACAGGGGAATAATCTGGGGAAAGCCTCAGCAAAAAACCCTACTATCTGTATTATCATACAAGTGGAAATATCTCAGGATTACACAAAGCTTTATCTCATAAGCTATCCAAATCTCAGTACAATCCCTTAATGCTACTTATTGATAGAATAAACAACAAATATGCCTTACTTTAGTCCTCCAAGCCTCCTATTTCCTTATGCAGTTTCTCCTGGGTCCTCAAGCTACCAGCTATCTGTAATAATCTCTCACACACTACTCTGACATCTGAAATAACTGCACAAACCTGAAGGAGATAATTCCTTCAGCGTAGATGAGTTTCCTATATAGGAAAATTCCTCCAACCAATAGTACATTGTCCCTTCCTCTGATCTCAATTAGGTCTCTAACTAAACTGACATGCATGAGTTATTTATGAGAGAATATTCAGCTATCTGAAGTACATTAGTTATATGCATGCATGCATTAACTAACTGAACTCATAATCAACTCCACAAACTGTTGGAACTAATCTAATTAGATTTAACTCAGTTAACTGAGCTAACTAATTACAACTCAAAGTACAACTCATGCTGATCTCCTTATTTAAGGGATAACTCCCTCAATAAAAGGGATAAATGTTGCATGTCTTCGCATAGACTTCATGTTTGATTTTCTCCAACTAATTAACTCAAGATGAATTAATTAATTATTTTACAAATAGTTGCTAAGATCAAATTCGAATTTTACTTGTCAATTTTAGTTCAAGGACTAATTGAAATTGGAATCTATCCCGAAATGCTATTTATAACAATGTTATTTTTAGCACATCCATTTTTCATTCCTTGTTGCTATGTCCAACACTAGTACTAGAACTGTTATTTATAGCAGTTCTATTTTTAGCCCTTCTATTTTTAGCATTTCTTGTTATTATTTTGTACGCTCCCTCTCAACAAGGAAGGCATTCAACTCGTACTTGATCCTGAACCTTTGGAATGTTCTGCATGCAACACTTCTTCCAAGTGTTGTTACTCTAGCAACTCTAGAAACAAAAAAAACTTTCAAGACACCTTCCTGTTGGGCTAGAAACATCCTCTAATGCTGAAGCTCCATCTTCCGCTGACAAGTGCCCCCTCTTTGACCTCTGAGTTCCTGCAACACTCCATGCAATCCCGTAATGTTGCACACGTCTCTGTTCCATCCTGCACTGGTTGAACACTCCTGTGCCTCTTGCATTGCTATAGCTTGCTAGCTCTGCACAGTCTTGGGACTCCTGCATTGTAGCTCTCTCTGCCACTCCATCCACATTTATCTCTACCCACTCAGCCATTCCTGCTACTCCTTGTCGGGGTTTTTGTAGAAAGGTCTAATCAAAGAGGCTAGGTGATGCAGGAGCATCCAGCTCTGAGGAGACATAAAGTGGTTGACAGTGTCACGAAGAGACCAGAACACACAGTCGTTTATTTTAATTGGACAAGTGTTGGGCTTGTCACTTGCGTGACTTTATTTTACTTGTTTTATTTTATTCCATCTGTCTGTAGGTTGATAGGATTAGGATAATCATAGTGGATCACTGTTACTGTTTAATAGGAATTGGTAACAGAAAAAAATAATTAATTAGTTTCTTTAAAGTTACATTAGATAAAGACAGTTAAAGAACTGACAAAACAATTATTTTCTGTTGAGACAGTTTACAAAGAACAGTTATGTTTTCATTAGGATATAAGTAGGAAGAGAACCATTGTACGGGATTCCCCCCCTCAGACGAGACAAGAAAGAAATACAGTCATTTCTGAAAAAGAAATTATCATCTACTTTTATTTACTTTTTATCATCACTGTAATAATTTGATCTCATACTTTCTATTCTAGTTTTCTGTACGAATAAATGAGATTGGAAACTAGAGACAGATAAAGTTACAAGTGGAGCGGACGTAACCGACAGAACACTTTTCAAAGGAGCAAATAGCCTGTGGCGTACACCAACTAGCACGTGAGCAACATCATAATAGAAACGGACGTGATAGTTAAATCACTTTCAGACACAGAGAGCAAAGACCATGCATGCAGATAGAAACTACAGGTATTTCGTGGAACCTCTAAATCTTTTCAAGAACTGAATAAAGAATTGTGATAAAACTCTGGCATATATTGTATCGTCCCTAAGATTGTAAAGAAAGAATCATTGTACACTGTTCGAAAGATTTTCAAGAACCGGCATACTATTCAAAATCCAAAACACGAGAACAGAAAACCAAACCCCGAAGGGGAAATACAATAGCCAAATATATAATTAAACGGAGTTAAATTAAATTGCAGAGTCATAAGAGTTATTACAATAAAAGAACGCATAGTATCGGCAACCTGGGTTCTCAAATACCTGAGGGTTCCAACTAACCACAGCAACAGAACGAGGGTTTGCACAGTGGAAATCACCGACAGCAAATACACCAACAGAACCTAAAGACCGGGTTCAAACCACCGAAAAGTCACCTACAGTAAAGGGTTTCAAATAACCCTGAAATATATTACAGGACGGAGGTCAATACATCCACGAAACTACAGAAGACAAACACATTACACCGACCGAGAGCAGTCAAACTCGTTACACAGGCGACAACGAGCTATGAGCCTAAGACTCAACAAAACCCTATGAATTAAAGACCTATAAGTTAAGACCCTACCCAAAAAAACCAGTGATTGGAGGGTTCGAGTGTTTGAACAGCAACCACGAGAAGCGTTGCCCAGGAGCAATAGCACCCGACCACCTGTAGACAGTCAACAGAGAAGATTAGTGGCGTCATGATCTGAGTAATCACAAAAGAAAACTAAAGAATAAATGTGAGTAGAAGGGAGAGGGCTTACCCGAGCAGAGGAGGCCGAGCCAAGCCATCAAACCGTCCAAAAAGAAAACGCTGAAGACACGGAGCGAGTGTCTCAGGCACGAAAAGGAAAAGTAAAAACAACTATATCAAAGAACCAGAACTTACCTTGAAGTGCAAGTGGAATGAGAATGCCTGTAGAACCCCTGTCATGAAAGAGAAAGTCAGCAGGGCCGAATAGGAGCAACATTATAAACAAAAAGTCGAGCAAATAAACCAGTGGTAACAGATACAAACCCTGAATAGTATGACAACGACCTCATAGGCATTGAAGCATCATAGTAACGTTAAGAAGGAGCCGAGGAAACCATAAAAACCAAATCGAACAGAGTGATAGAGGGACGGAACCTCCCCACAGAGCAGAGCGCAGTGAAAAATAGAAAAGCGCATGGAACAAATGATTAGTGGACAAAAGGTTAGAGTCATATAGGGGCGAACTGGAAAATGGAGGTTGCCAACTAGGAAAAAAGGTCACAACCCTAATTCCACTTACCAACGCAAGTACCATAAAATTAAATCAACTTAAATTCGCTTCTGGACACAAGTCAGAGATATTTTGTATTGGCGGGAGGCCATCATAAGTGGTATCAGAGCTAGTTTCTTGAGTTAGAACTAATGGAACAGGTGGAAGAATAAGTGGAACAGGTAGGAGGTGAAGCAAGAGGAAGAGGAAGAGGAAGAGGACGATTAGTCCACAGGCCAGTAGATGCTGGATTGCAAGAGGAGATACGAGTTTTGCGTGAAAGATTGGCAGTGATAGAGGCTAGAGGAAGAAGAAACCCAGCAGATAACAGTGATGAAGAAACAGTTGAACCAGAGGAGGATAAGTATGAGGGAATAACACAGGAACTGAGATTATTAAAATCAGTTTTGCTGTCCAGTCATAAGCCAAGGCATGAGTTGCCTACCTATGACGGAAGCTTATCGTCAGATGTGTTGTTAGATTGGCTAAGTGAAGTGAATAAATTCTTTGAGTTTGAGGAGACCAGTGAAGACAAACAAGTAAAGTTTGCCGCCACCAAGCTGAAAGGACATGCGTCCTTATGGTGGGATAGCGTTCAGGCAGAAAGAAGGAGATTAAACAAACAGCCAATCAAGAAATGGGCCAGGATGGAAGCAAAGCTGAAAGAGAAGTTCCTACTGAAAGACTATCAGATTATGTTGTACAGACAGGTACAGAACCTGAAACAGAGGGGAATGACTGTTAGGGAGTTTATAGAGGAATTTTACAAATTGAATTTGCGAGCAGGGTATGTGGAAGATACCTCAGAGAAAACAGCCAGATTTGTAAATGGCTTGAGAGGGGAGATTTTGGATGAAATTGGTATCCTTTCACCACAGACATTGGATGAGGCCTATCAGTTTGCGCTGAAGGCAGAGGAGAAAATAAACAGGAAACAGAACTCCAAGAGAGAAGGTGGTTCTGGCAGGGGGAAAGGCAAGGTTTATGGCAGAGGTAGAGGTGTAGTCTCAAATGAGGAAGGCAGTAGTTCCAAATCTGCTGGTACAACAGATAAAGACAACAACAACAGGGAAGGATGACCAGCTCAGAGAGGACGAGGATTTGGTCGAGGCAGGGGAACTGTCCAGTGTTACCATTGTCATAAATTGGGACACAAGTCTTATGACTGTCCTGAAGGTGAACCAGCAGGCGGGAGAGGAACCTATGTTGCTCAGCCAGAGGATGCGGAGGAGACACCTAAAGAGGTAGAGAATACACCTAAAATAGGAGAAGCCTTGGTGTTAAATAAAGTGCTGTTAAAACTAGCAAAGGAAGTTGCAGAACTAGATCAGCGAAAAGCTTTGTTTCGCACTGTTTGCAAGTCACGAGGTAAGTGCTGTAAGGTAATCATTGACAGTGGGAGTACTGATAATTTGGTAGCTGTGGAGATGGTGGAGAAGTTGGGATTAAAGAAGCTGAAACATCCCACTCCCTACAAAGTATCGTGGTTGCAGAAGGGGCATCAACTGTAAGTTGATCAACAGTGTGAGGTAGAGTTTCAGATTGGTAAGTATAAGGACAAGATTCTTTGCGATGTGATGTCAATGGATGTCTGTCATTTGCTGTTAGGACGACCTTGGCAGTTTGACCGGAGTGCAGTTCATGATGGGAAAACTAACTGCTATAAGTTTGTGAAAGATGGGATCAAGCATACACTTGTACCCATCAAGGAGGAAAACATAGGAGAGGCTAGTGGAGTGAAAGCACTGCTGTTAGGTGGGAAAGAATTCATAAAACAGATTGAGGACAGCGAGATAAATTTTGCTGTCATAAGGAGACCAAGAGCAGTGGTACTCCACACACAGATTTCAGATTTACCAGAAGAAGTTCAAAGGTTGCTGCAAGATTTTGGAGACATTGTGGTGGATGATCTTCCAGATGAGTTGCCACCTAGGAGAGGTATTAGTCACTGCATTGACTTTATACCAGGGGCAAGCCTGCCAAATAAAGCAGCTTACCACATGAGTCCCAAGGACCATGAAGAGATTAGGAAACAGGTCCAAGAGTTGTTGGATAAAGGTTTGATTCGGGAGAGCATGAGCCCATGTGCAGTGCCTATTGTTTTGGCTCCAAAGAAAGGAGGAGAGTGGAGAATGTGTACGGATTCCAGGGCTATTAACAAAATCACCATTAGGTATAGGTTTCCCTTACCAAGGATGGACGATATGATGGATTGTTTGAGTGGAGCGGCCTACTTTTCGAAGATTGACTTGAAGAGTGGATACCACCAGATACGGATTCGTGAGGGAGATGAATGGAAAACTACTTTCAAGACAAACGAAGGCTTATACGAATGGCTGGTGATGCCGTTTGGATTGAGCAATGCTCCTAGCATGATCATGCATCTGATGAATGAAGTGCTGAAGGAATTTAACGGTAAGTTTGTTATAGTTTACTTGGACGATATTCTGATTTTTAGTAAGACCAAGGAGGAGCATTTCAGGCATTTGCAGAGTGTGTTGAGAAAATTACACCAGAACAAGCTGTTAATTAACTTGAAGAAATGTACCTTTTTTCAGCGGGAACTAATATATCTGGGTTTTGTTATTGCGGAGAATGAATTAAAAATGGATCCAGAAAATGTGGTAGCTATAGTTAGCTGGCCTTCTTCGAAGAGTTTGTTTGAAGTTAGAAGTTTCCATGGACTTGCCAGTTTTTACAGGAAGTTCATCAGAAATTTCAGCGAGATTTGCGCACCAATGTTAGATACAATCAAGAAAGTAAATAAGCCATTTCACTGGACTGAAGTAGCAGAAAATAGTTTTCAGATCTTAAAGAAAAAGATTACTGAAAGACCTGTGTTGAGACTGCCTGATTTCAACAAACTTTTTCAAGTTCATTACGACGCCAGTGGTACAACCATTGGAGCAGTCCTTAGCCAGGAGGACAAACCAGTTGCTTATTTCAGTGAAAAGCTAAACGAGAGCAGACATAAGTACTCGACCTATGACAAAGAATTCTACGCCATTGTGTAGGCTTTGAAGCATTGGCGAAATTATCTATTAGGTAATGAATTTGTTTTATTTTCTGATAATTTTGCGTTACAGTACATTATGCAGCAGCATAAATTGAACCACAAGCATGCAGCTTGGGTTGAGTACCTGCAAAGTTTCACATTTGTACTAAAGCACATTAGTGGGCAGTCAAATAAGGTAGCAGATGCGCTTAGTAGGAGAACATTACTGTTACAGGAGAGCACAATGCATATCTTAGGATTTGAACACTTGAAAGAGCTGTATCCGTTGACACCGAGTTTATGGAGGCTTACAAGGCTTTCCAAAACCCGCTGTTACGAAAAGACAGCAAGTGGCTGGACTATAATCTGCAAGAAGGATTGTTGTTCAAAGGAGGGCAGTTATGCATTCCCAACTGTTCTATGCGGGAAAATATCATACAAGAAAAACACAGTGGAGGCCTAGCAGGACACTTTGGAATTGACAAGACCGTTGCTCAGGTACAACATTTCTATTTTTGGCCTAAGTTGCAGCGAGATGTGCAGAGGTATGTGGCTAGGTGTAAAACTTGTCAATTGGCAAAAGGTCACAGTCAGAACACTGGACTTTATATGCCATTGCCCATTCCTAGTCGACCTTGGGATTCGGTCAGCATGGATTTTGTTTTGGGTTTGCCAAAAACACAACGCGGTTTTGATTCAGTGATGGTTGTAGTCGACCGATTTTCGAAGATGGCGCACTTTGTACCGTGCAGGAAAACCAACGACGCTACTTACATAGCACATCTTTTCTTTACAGAGATTGTGCGGTTACATGGACTTCCACGAACCATCATCTCTGACAGAGATGTCAAGTTTACAGGTCATTTCTGGAGAACTCTGTGGAAAAAGTTAGATACTCAGTTGCAGTTCAGCTCCGCTTATCATCCGCAGACAAACGGACAGATGGAGGTAGTGAACCGGAGTCTGGCGAATTTGCTCAGAAGTCTAACAGGTGAAAATTCTCGGACTTGGTATCGTGTACTGGCACAGGCGGAATTTGCATACAACGATTCCCCTAACCGCAGCATAGGTTACAGTCTGTTCCAAATTATGTATGGCATGCATCCACGAGGAGTGCATGAGTTACGAGATTTGGGCAAACTGGAGAAACAGAGTGCTGATGGAGAAGATTTCGCCCAAGCTATGAGTAAACTGCACGAACAGGTTAAGCTAAAACTACAGGACAGTAGTCAGAGATACAAGCAGCGAGCTGATACAAAACGCCAGGAAGTTCAGTTTAATGTCGGGGATGAAGTTCTTGCGTACTTACGCAAGGAACGATTTCCAAAGCGAGAGTACAGCAAGCTCAATTTTAAGAAAATCGGGCCCTGAAAGATCATTCGCAAATTTTCTGCGAACGCTTACAAGATACAGTTGCCACCAGGGATTGGTATTTCCCCTATCTTTAACGTGGCAGATCTGTTCCCTTATGTTGCAGGTTCGGCAGATGATGCAGCAGCAGAGCCACCGCGGGACACCAAATTGAAAGGAGATTCATGGACAAGACAGATGCCGATGGCACCACCCATCGAAATTGAGGGAATTTTGGACACACAGGTAGCTAAGCGTACACGTAGGAAGGAGTATTTG
Organism: Pinus taeda; assembly: GCA_000404065.3. Classification (NCBI taxonomy): domain Eukaryota; kingdom Viridiplantae; phylum Streptophyta; class Pinopsida; order Pinales; family Pinaceae; genus Pinus; species Pinus taeda. The sequence goes on from APFE030387034.1 coordinate 24,788, forward strand.
AGGTATTTGGTAATGTGGAAGAACCGTCCAATAGAGGACAGTTCGTGGCTGAATGCGACACAAATACAAAAGGCAGGCTACTCTGTTGACGACCTCATGGAACGGAGCCATGACTTTTTGCCACCCCGGGAGCCTGATGCAGGAGCGTCCAGCTCTGAGGAGACATAAAGTAGTTGACAGTCTCACGAAGAGACCAGAACACACAGTCGTTTATTTTAATTGGACAAGTGTTGGGCTTGTCACTTACGTGACTTTATTTTACTTGTTTTATTTTATTCCATCTGTCTGTAGGTTGATAGGATTAGGATAATCATAGTGGATCACTGTTACTGTTTAATAGGAATTGGTAACAGAAAAAAATAATTAATTAGTTTCTTTAAAGTTACATTAGCTAAAGACAGTTAAAGAACTGACAAAACAATTATTTTTTGTTGAGACAGTTTACAAAGAACAGTTATGTTTTCATTAGGATATAAGCAGGAAGAGAACCATTGTACGGGATTCCCCCCCTCAGACGAGACAAGAAAGAAATACAGTCATTTCTGAAAAAGAAATTATCATCTACTTTTATTTACTTTTTATCATCACTGTAATAATTTGATTTCATACTTTCTATTCTAGTTTTCTGTACGAATAAATGAGATTGGAAACTAGAGACAGATAAAGTTACGAGTGGAGCGGACGTAACCGACAGAACACTTTTCAAAGGAGCAAATAGCTGGTGGCGTACACCAACCAGCACGCGAGCAACATCATAACAGAAATGGACGTGATAGTTAAATCACTTTCAGACACAGAGAGCAAAGACCGTGCATGCAGATAGAAACTACAGGTATTTCGTGGAACCTCTAAATCTTTTCAAGAACTGAATAAAGAATTGTGATAAAACTCTGGCATATATTGTATCGTCCCTAAGATTGTAAAGAAAGAATCATTGTACACTGTTCGAAAGATTTTCAAGAACCGGCATACTATTCAAAATCCAAAACACGAGCATAGAAAACCAAACCCCGAAGGGGAAATACAATAGCCAAATATATCAGTAAACGGAGTTAAATTAAATTGCAGAGTCATAAGAGTTATTACAATAAAAGAACGCATAGTATTGGTAACCTGGGTTCTCAAATACCCGAGGGTTCCAACTAACCACAACAACAGAACGAGGGTTTGCATAGTGGAAATCACCGACAGCAAATACACCAACAGAACCTAAAGACCGGGTTCAAACCACCGAAAAGTCACCTACAGTAAAGGGTTTCAAATAACCCTGAAATATATTATAGGACGGAGGTCAATACATCCACGAAACTACAGAAGACGAACACATTACACCGACCAAGAGCAGTCAAACTCGTTACACAGGCGACAGCGAGCTATGAGCCTAAGACTCAACAAAACCCTGTGAATTAAAGACCTATAAGTTAAGACGCTACTCGAAAAAACCAGTGATTGGAGGGTCCGAGTGTTTGAACAGCAACCACGAGAAGCATTGCCCAGGAGCAATAGCACCCGACCACCTGTAGACAGTCAATAGAGAAGATTAGCGGCGTCATGATCTGAGTAATCACAAAAGAAAACTGAAGAATAAATGTGAGTAGAAGGGAGAGGGCTTACTCGAGCAGAGGAGGCCGATCCAAGCCATCAAACCGTCCAAAAAGAAAACCCTGAAGACACGGAGCGAGTGTCTCAGGCACGAAAAGGAAAAGTAAAAACAACTATATCAAAGAACCAGAACTTACCTTCAAGTGCAAGTGGAATGACAACGCCTGTAGAACCCCTGTCATGAAAGAGTAAGTCAGCAGGGCCGAATAGGAGCAACATTATAAACAAAAAGTCGAGCAAATAAATCAGTGGTAACAGATACAAACCCTGAACAGTATGACAGTGACCTCATAGGCGTTGAAGCATCATAGTAATGTTAAGAAGGGGCCAAGGAAACCATAAAAACCAAATCGAACAGAGTGACAGAGGGACGGAACCTTCCCACAGAGCAAAGCGCAGTGAAAAACAGAAAAGCGCATGGAACAAATGATTAGTTGACAAAAGGTTAGAGTCATATAGGGGCGAACCGGCAAATGGAGGTTGCCAACAAGGAAAAAAGGTCACAACCCTAATTCCGCTTACCAACGCAAGTACCATAAAATTAAATCAACTTAAATTCGCTTCCGGACACAAGTCAGAGATATTTTGTATTGGCGGGAGGCCATCACTAGGTACCTTAATGATCATATCCCTATTTCAGCCTTCTTGGGATCACTTCACATCACCCCACCTCTCACTTGGAGGTATGGCTACATGTGATCCCTTTGCCCACTTGGCTTGAAATTCCCCCTACTAGAGGTCTTTGCATTAGTGGACACCTCCACTCGATCTCCTCTTGGCTTCTCTAATCGTGGCTGCTCCACAATTTTTTGGGACTGCTTCTTCTCTGCTTGAGTGGATCTCTCCACTAAGTCTCCTCTTAGCTTCTCTAATTGGGGTTGCTCCACAATTTCTTGAAGCTTCTTCTGAGGCTTCTTCTGGGGCTGCATGTTGAGAGGTAATTTACTCTCCCTCTCAACCACCAAGCCTCTAACCTTTTCCTTGCTCCTCAAGGCTTTGCATGCATATTATATCTGAAGTGCATACAGGTTCTTGGCTAGCACACTAGTATGTTTCATCTTTCCCGTTGTCATGAAATTTTCTAGAAAAATAGATGATTTTAAATCAGCGATATCTCCCTCATTCGAACTCTGATTCAACCGATTTTTTTTGGAATTTGATTCTTTTTCCGCAACAAATCTAGATATACTATTTGTTTCTGAAAATTTTGAACAAAAATTTCAGATCTGCTCTGAAAACTCGCGGCCCAATTTTTTTTTTAACTTCGAATTTTCTTCTCAGTATATTGTTCACTGCTTCGATCACCTTTTCTCTAATACCATGTAGAAATTTCACCATAGATTAATCTGCTTATGCAATATGCTAAAGTAAAATACTTAATATACTTCTACAATCAAACTTGTGGAAGCTTAATCAATTTTGAGTAAGATCAAATAGAACACATATAACACAGAAGAATACTCTGGGGAAAGGCTTAGCTGAAAACCATGCTATCAAGCTATTCAGTTCTCAGTACAATCCCTCACTCCTACTCATAGATAGAATAGATAACACATATGCCTTCCTTCAGTCCTCCAAGTCTCCTATTTCTATGCACAGTTTCTCTTGGGTCCTCAAGCTGCCAACACAGAAGAATACTCTGGGGAAAGGCTTAGCTAAAAACCATGCTATCAAGCTATTCAGTTCTCAGTACAATCCCTCACTCCTACTCATAGATAGAATAGATAACACATATGCCTTCCTTCAGTCCTCCAAGTCTCCTATTTCTATGCACAGTTTCTCTTGGGTCCTCAAGCTGCCACCTTTGTGTAATAATCCCTCACACACTACTTTGACCTCTTAAATAACTGCATAAACCTGAAGGAGATAATTCCTTCTTCATGGATGAGTTTCCTATATAGGAAAATTCCTTCATTTGAGAGTACACTATCCCTTCATCTGATCTCAACTAGGTCTCTGATTGAACTAACATGCATGAGTTATTTATGAGAGAATATTCAATTATCTAAGGTACACTAGTTACATGCATGTGTGCATTAGCTAACTAAACTCACAATCAGTTCCACAAACTGTTGGAACTAATCTAACTAGAGTTAACTTAGTTAACAAAGATAACTAATTACAACTCATCCTAATCTCCTTAATTAAGGGATAACTTCCTCAATCAAAGGGATAACTGTTGCATGTATTCACATAGACTTCATATTTGATTTTCTCCAACTAATTAACTGAAGATGAATTAATTAATTATTTTACAAATAACTGCTAAGATCAAATTCAAATTTTACTTCTCCATATTAGTTCAGGGACTAACTAAAATTGGAATCTATCTTGAAATGCTATTTATAGAAATTCTATTTTTGGCACTTCCATTTTTCATTCCTTGTTACTATGTCCAACAATGGTACTCGAACTACTATTTATAGTAGTGCTATTTTTAGCACTTCTATTTTTAGCATTTATTGCTGGTATTTTTGACACTCCCTCTCAATAAGAAAGGCATTCAACTCGGACCCAATCAAGAACCTTTGGAATGTTCTGCATGCAACACGTCTTCCAAGTGTTGTTACTCCAACAACTCTAGAAAGAAAAAAAACTCCCAATTGACCTTCCTGTCGAGCTATAAACATTCTCTGATGCTAAAGCTCCATCTGCCTCTAACAAGTGCTCCCCCTCTAACCTCTGAGCTACTGCAACACTCCATGCAATCCCACAACATTGCACACCTCTCTGTGCCATCTTGCACTAGTGCAACACTCCTGTTCCTCCCGCATTGCTGCAACTTGATAGCTCTGCACAGCCTTGAGACTCCTGCACTATAGCTGTCTCTGCCACTCCATCTGCATCTCTCTCTACCCACTCAGCCAGTCTTGCTACTTCTCATTGGGGCTCCCGTAGCAAGTTCTAATCAAGGAGGTTGGGTACCTCAAGGATCCTACCCCTATTTTAGCCTTCTTGGGATCACTTCACATCATCCCACCTCTCACATGGAGGTATGGCTGCATGTGATCCCTATGCCCACTTGGCTTGAAATTTCCCCCTACTAGAGGTCTCTACATGAGTGGACGCATCCACTCAGTCTCCTCTCGACTTCTCTAACTGTGGCTGCTCCACAATTTTCTAAGATTGCTTCCTCTCTGCTTAAGTGGATCTCTCGACTAATTCTTCTCTTAGCTTCTCTAATTGTGGTTGCTCCACAATTTCCTGAAGCTGCTTCTGAGGGTTCTTTTTGGGCTGCATGTTGAGCGGTAATTAACTCTCCCTCTCAACCACCAAGTCTCTAACTTTTTCCTTGCTCCTCAAGAGTTTTCATGCATCTTGTACCTCAAGTGAATATAGGTTCTCGGCTAGCACACCAATCTACTTCATCTTTCTCGTCATCACGAAATTTTCTAGAAAAAGAGTTGATTTTAAATCAACGATATATCCCTTATCTGAACTTTGATTTAGCCAATTTTTTTTTTTAATTGGGTTTATTTCTGCAAGGAATCCTGATCTACTATTTGTTTATGAAAATTTTGCACAAAAATTTTCAGATCTGCTGTGAAAACTCGCGGCCAAATTTTTTTTTACTTCGATTTTCTTCTTAGTGTATTGTTCACCACTTTGATCACCTTTGCTCTGATACCATGTAGAAATTTCATTGTAGATTAATCTGATTATGCAATGTACTAAAGAAAAATACTTAATCTAGTTCTCGAATCAAACTTGCAGAAGCTTAGTCGATTTTGAGAAAGATCAAATAGAACACATATAACAAAGAAGAAGATAGAATCACACATGAAGCACAAAAGAATACTTTGGGGAAAACCTCAACGAAAAACCCTTCTATTTGTATTGTCATACAAGTGGAAATATCTCAAGACTACATAAATATTTAGCTCATAAGTTATCTAGCTCTCAATACAATCCCTCACTACTACTCATAGACAAAATATACAACACATATGCCTTCCTTCAGTCCTCCAAGCCTCCTATTTCCTTGCGCAGTTTCTCCTGGGTCCTCGAGCTGCCACCTATGTGTAATAATCCCTCACACACTGCTCTGACTTCTGGAATAACTGCACAAGCCTGAAGGAGATAATTCCTTCTGCATGGATGAGTTTCCTATATAAGAAAATTCCTCCAACTGATAGTACACTGTCCCTTCCTCTGATCTCAACTGGGTCTCTAACTGAGCTCACATGCATGAGCTATTTATGAGAGAATATTTGGTTATCAGAAGTACACTAGTTACATGGATGCATGTATCAACTAACTAAACTCACAATCAGTTCCACAAACTATTGGAACTAATATAACTGGACATAGCTCAGTTAGATGAGCTAACTAATTACAACTCAAAGTACAACTCATCCTAATCTCCTTAATTAAAGGATAATTTCCTCAATCAAAGGGATAATTGTTGCATGTCTTCACATAGACTTCATGTTTGATTTTCTCCAACTAATTAACTCAAGATGAATTAATTAATTATTTTACAGAGAGCTGCTAAGATCAAATTCGAATTTTACTTGTCAATTTTATCAGGGACTAACTAAAATTGGAATCTATTCCAAAATGCTATTTATAGAAATGCTATTTTTAGCACTTCCATTTTTCATTCCTTGTTGCTATGTCCAACACTGGTACCCAAACTTCTGTTTATAGTATTTCTATTTTTAGCACTTCTATTTTTAGCATTTCTTGTTGCTATTTTCAATAATCAAATCAGCTTGCAACTCTTTGGAAAATAAATAGAACCCTGGCTCAATCCTTGCAAGCTCTTGGTATATATCAATTTCCAACTAAATAACCCAACACATGTCGATTGTGGCTTTATTATGATATTTGCATCTAGTGCCATGTAGCGAGTTGTTTGAGCCATTTTTATTTTCCTGTAGTACTTCAACATAGTGGGAACAACTCTGACCATGAGAATGACCTACCATACATGATCTGCTTGACGGGTTGTCAATGGAAAATGAGCTAGTTTTGCATATGATTTTAGGAAAATGGAATAGCAGGTCGAGGTCAAAACTATATTATGAGATCTGTGTAGTACCAGGACATGGCTATGATCATGGTGCCTTATATTTTAACAACTTCATGGCTGCAACATTCATGTATTGTTTCACCTTTCTTCCCTCATTTTGGGTTTCTTTAGGCTCTTAGAATTATCTATGGAAATACATTTATGCAAAATTATTTTATGAAGGATGCTCTACTTTAGGAAATCAAAGCCCTAGGGGCTTGGTGGTTTTGAAGGATTGGAACCGTCAGCAGATGATCTAGTTAAGTTTCCTTGGAGATTGGAAGTGAACTCCCTTTGATTCATTTACTTATCTCTACCTACATTGAAGTAGGCAGGAAGAGTAAGAGGGAGGAAGTAAAATTTTTAGGTGTGCATATATTCTTCTAGTTTGCATACCTTTCCCTTCATTAACCCGTGAGATCACTTGATATTCAAGAACTTTTCAAAACTCTTTTAATCTAAAGTGAATCGAAAATAACATTAATTACATTGAAAGACATCTCATACACCAAACTCCATCTCTATTTTTGTATCTTTCATTTTAGGGATTTTTGTATCTTTCATACAAGTCCTCATTGGCTTTTGTTAGTGTTTTACTCTTCATTCATAGAAAACAATATTTTTAGCTATATTCAAAGTGTTCTAGCTTTTTGAATTTGTGGTTTGACTAGAACCCCATATCTCTAGGCATCTAGATTGGAGTTCCACCCACAATGGCTCATGAATGTAGCTACTAATGAATGAGGCATAGTAGTACTCAAGAAATAACTATGGGGTTTTTTGTAATTTTGGAAGGGAGTTGGCTTTGGATGAATAGTATGCAAACTGTGATTCCCAAGGTTAGCAATGTACTCATTCTATAAATCTCCCATTTTTTTAATGGCGGCATATTAATATATTCCTTCTACTCTTTACTATTAAAAGAAGTTGATGATTTTAATACATGATAAAATTATAACGAGCAATAAAAATAAAAAGTAGAATCATCTATTTGACTTATAGACTTACATATAAATTAGTTAAAAAATTGATTCATAAAAGATAAAGCATGCATATAAGAAGTTATTCTTTTTTATTGTCAATTTATATGGATGATGTTATGTTATTAGAAAATCAAAAAGTTACTTTGATAAAATAAAATCATTTCATATAATAGTAACATTTTATTCTTATATAATATCATTGTTATTATTAAAATGCTTGTGTACAAAAATAGAGGTAACCATGAGCATGAATTCTCTTTATTCTAAACATAGTAAATGAAAAAAAATGCTATTATTTACTTATATATAGTAATAGCACAAGAAATTATAGAATAAATTCAACTAAAATTTTATATAGATATTTAATATGCAATATAATTTTAGAGTAAGATAATTAGTAGTAGTTTTTAAATATAAAATTTATTAAATTCTAATTATACATTTTTTTCCTTAGAAAATAGTTAACCATTAGAATTATTAATTTAAATATATGTAAATACATTTATTAATGTAATTAAATTTATTCTTCTTACTAAAGAACTTGGTATAGTCATCTTAAATTCTCTGATTTTGTTTCACTATATCAAGATGAAGAGTTTAAATTCAACTCAAAATGTGGAAGATTTAGTTTATGTTTTAGATAAAGTTATTTAAAATTTTTAAAATGAAAATTTTTTAATAAATTTATTTCAATAATATAAATATTTTTATTTGATTGTTTGTCAAGTAGTTTGAGTTCATAAGAGATTACATCGGGCTTAGCCTGTGGCTTCAGAAACTATGATGCAAAGTTATCTAAGACCTCAAAATCACTTAGGGATTGCACACTAGGCCTGGACGACACTAGCCCTTAACATGACTAGATTTATGCCCATATAGATTCAAACCAGTGCCTTTCACATCACAGAGTCACTTAACTATACACCCCATCATTGTCTATTGTACACCCTATGGGCAGTAATATAAATACTATTCAGATTATCTTATTTAAAATAATAAATAGTAATAGGGGGTTTAGGTGTATTATTAAAAATATTTTTATTTTACAATTATTTATTCAAAATTTTGAGTAATAAACACAGAAAGAAATAGAAAATAAAAACTAAAAAATACTTTATATTTGTAGTATAAACAATTTTCTTTCTAATAAATATAAAATTTTCTTTAATATTAATTTCATTAAATCAAATGCTATGTAAAATAATTACATATATAATTTTGATAAACAAGTTAATAATATAAAAATGAAAAGAAATAAAAATTAATTTAAAATATATAAAAATTAAAAAGAAAAACTAATAAACAAATATATCTGATTTTAGTTATTTTGAAATTATTAAAAGTACTTTCATAAATATTATTAAATTTGATTAAGAAACTTATAAGAAATATTATGAAAACATTAAGAGAATATTATATTATAAATATGGTTTTGATGCTAGAATGTAAGCATAATAACGAAATATTCTTGGCAATTCTGTATTTTCAAAGTTCTGGTGTTTTTTATGTTGACATTTGGGAATGGTTTTTAGATCAGTTAGGATCATTTTCACATGTATATTGTCACATGCCTCTTTGATACAATAGTAACATCCACCTACTATGCTCTCATCGCTAACATTAACTTCAAATACATGTATGCTCAACAGTTGTCACATACATAAGTATCTAATCATCCTATAGATGATCAGATCATATGCAACATAATATTATGCTAAATAATCAAAAACATAAAATGTGAGGAACGAAAACATTGAGAACATTTCATGCAATTAAATCAAACTAGTTTAGTTGTAAGAGTATCACTTGGAAAATCGAGCACTGCCACTCAATCTAGAACTGGCTTCGTCTAGTTCACCCCCGAGTTAAGAGTTCTTTCCGATTGATCAATTTCCACATGGTGATCTCTTCAATGGGTATTTAATTCCCTCTTTCATGATATGGTTTCCATTAGTGTCATCCTGCATCTATGGATCATTTTATCCACTTTCCTAGGATTTTCCCTTAAAATCTCGCCTTTCTCTCTTACGAGTATCTTATGTTTTTCTTAAACCTAGCATATTTCTCCAGCTAAGAAACTTAATGGATATTTATCTTCCAATCTATTAAGCTTATATATAATTTGATGTAGAAGGCTTATCATGAAAGAATTATCCATTGCATTCACTAATGGGGTTTCATTTGGCAAGAATCTCATCTCTTGGTGTCTCGTTTTCCAAGAGTTTAAATTATATTTATTTATTTGATAATAAAATATTTACTCCCATTTTTACCCCTCGTACCTATTTTTTCTATTCTAACTCAGTCTATCTTTGCTCTAGCATGATAGCAACAAAGGGGTGTTACACACTCCCCCCCTTAATTTTACACCGTCTTCGATGTATTTTCGTATCTTACAATTTATTTGTTCTTTCTCTCGTAGTTGTTTCTAAAATTACAATTTCCCATGCCCTAGCCACTTGAATCAGATCTTCCGATATATTGGTCACAAAGGAGCTCTATCAGCAACTCTCCTTCAATTTCTGCCTATAACATGTGTTTCAGTAAATTTTTTGAGAGACATTAGATGCCTTAACAAACTCCATTTTGTTTACCACAGTTAATGTCATAAATTGATATAACAATAGTATTCTTTGAGTAACTATGGGTTAAAGTTTCCCACCATTTAATTATGGTTCCCCATTTTCAATTTCTTTGTCTTTAAATAATAGGAAGAAATCCATGTTCTTCCAATGAATTTGTATTCTTGCCAAACACTTGCTTCCTGCAGTCTCATCGTGTTAGTCACAACAAGTCAAACTAGCTTCTTTAACCAAATCTACATGTATAAAAACATCACATTAGGTTAGCTCAAAACATAACCATCAGAATCAAAATTCACATGTAACCATCCTAAACCCAATCATAGATCACATTTAGTCATCATAGACCATAATCATAAGTCACATTCATAATAAAACTGAAATAAAATGTTGATACTTATCCTTTAAAAAATCCTCAACTTCCACCTTTGTCCTTATTCTATATGCACTTTGGACCAACTTCCACCTTTCTCTTTATTCTTTACACACTCAGGATTGGCTTTCACATCAGACAAACACCCAATGACTTCTCCTCAGCCATGTGCACATACACATAGTGTGCATCACACACATACAATTATACATGTCATACAACACCATGCTATACTTGCATCCACACCAGTACCATATGTACCACCTGTACAACATGCACACAATACCAAATGTCCATAGCATCACATGCACGACATGTACATTAACCACATGTTTTCAAACAATATTAGTATTATTAACATAACATAAAGCGAACACCAAAAATTCCTTCAATTATTTATTCACACTACTTTTAGGTAAGTCCAATCAAACCATGCTCAGTTTGTTAATTGGAGAATATAGGATTAATGGACCTATTCAACTTCTGCAACTAGAGCATAACTAAATAATTTCATGTCAAAGTATCTAAGTGCTTCTATTGAGGTAATCTTATTCATATATCTTGTGGTTGTAGGAAAATTTCAACAAGGAGAAAAATTGATAACATAGAGGTACTCCGGCATAATAGAACTTTACACTACCAATAAATTTAGGTATTGGGATTGACATTGTCACTAGACAAGGCCTTAATAGCACCAGAAATATGAACTCCACATAATCATAAAGCAAGCTATTGACTATGATAATTAATATAGTATGGACTTCAAGGTTATATTTGACGTTTAATAACAAAATTAACCTTGTCTTTAGTCGTGAAATAATTTATTGGTACTTAAAACCACCTCACCCATAGTTGAGTTATACTAGATGAATTCATCCCTTTGCAATGGTTTATTTTCATGAATTCATGTTTTATCTTTCTAAGCCTACTTGAAGCCAGGTTGAGTCATGGGCTTATCAAACATTCAATATGCATGGACATACATTTATACATGAATCATAAGTGAAGGTTACATTGTTCTCAATTCCACACCCACTAAGTTTTTTGGCATTATGTGTACCAGTGTGTCAACCTATTTCATTAACATATTGACACCCCACCTTAACACTTGATCATGACCTGTTAGAACATAATTCATTTCTTGGAAACCAAATCAATTATCAAATTCCTTAAAAATAAATTGTAGATTATTTTATGCAATTATTGTTATGTTGTCGTATTCAAAACGAGACAACATTATCGATGCATTTTGACAGGTAGAATTCTACCATATTGCTTGGTTGAAGATAGTGGTACAGATATGCGTTCTAGATAGTACAATTGTGAATTAATTTGAATAGATTGTTGGCTATCATTTTCTAGAAACCAATTATCTTTGTAGACAACAATCTCGATTTCCAGTACTACTTAGCCATCCAATATGGTGGAAACATCCTATTGATTTAACGAGTTGTTGCATGGTTTGTTATCCTCTCCCTTAATTTCCTAGAACATTTTATATGTCACACCTTAGTTGATGGATGCATTATTTTATTGCTAGATCCTTAGACCATCATCAGCTGTATTAATGGGAACCTTTTGTTTTACCAAAAAATTCTCAATTAATTTGGGCAAGTCATGTTCCGAATCTAGTGTACAATTCTTGTTAGTCATTAGGTTGCTATGAATTTCTCTATTTCTACTTCAAATCCATCCAACACCACTATATCTAATATGTTTTTCATTTATGTTCTCACAAAGAATGTATACTTTGTTTATATATAATAGAAGCATATATATAATTTCAATCTTATCAATTCCCATAAGAACTATATTTGTAAGGTCTTCAATCATTCTACTGGAAGCATATTCTTCTTGTTGCAGATTTGAAAGGTTCCTATTTGTGAGATATTATTACCAAAAACCTATATATATATGGATTTATATTCACATCAAGGTTGTGCAGTTTGAGGTTTCATACTTTGAGCTGAAACATTAGAGTTTGAGTGAACTTGAGAACGTGTAGTTGAGCTTGCATTTAATATTGTCTTTCTTTTATTAATTGAGAGGCACTAGGAGCTACTTTTAAACACCCATTATGTATTTACAATAGATGTACTTTTGGGTGTTAGTCCCAGTGACCCACTTATCAGAGTCATACAATTAATAATGTATGATGTCTTCTCCAACATGCAAATAGTGAGTTGTATTGCATGTGTGCAAAGACTTCAAAAATTTGACCCTAGTTTGTGATGCAGGAGCATCCAGCTCATCGTAATTGGGCAGAAAGAACTCCAACCAGGTTCAAAAGCTAGTGATCGGTTGAACTGTGAAATTCTTATGGGAATAATTTTTCTTTTATTTTATTTTACAAAGTCAGTAAACTTAGATACCTTTTTTTATTTTTCAGTTAGGATTACTGTAGTTTCAATTGTTAATTAGAGAGTAGTTCATGTAATTAGGGAAATAACAACCATCTGTTCCTACAAGTCTTGGAATACAAAATGAATGTAGTTATTGACAGAAGTAGAAATTCTGTAACCATATTCTGTAATAGTTAAATTAACTGTAAGAATCAACTGAAAACAGAGGGCTATAAAGTCAAAAAAAATGTAACAGAATGGGGTTCAGTTCAGGAGAGGAGAGTTGAGTTAATTAAGAAGAAAAGGAAATAGAAACAGATCAAGCATTCAAAACAGAAAATCCATTGTCCATCTAGACCATTTGTACAAGCGATTGCTTATATACATTTACATTTTACTGTCTGTCAAGTTACTGTATCATTACTATTCATTAATTTGTTATGGCTACTGTGCAAACATGAATCACAGTCAAATACTAAGCAAATAGACGGAATCACAGTGAATTCATAGTTATTAAACTACCAGTCATCAATTCATTCTCGCACGCGGTTGAGCAACAGTTCCAGTTCATAAGATTTAGGCAACAATGACAGAGAATTCACATAACAACATTCACCAACTTTTCCAACGTTCGAATACATAAAAGGACGAACGATAATCCAGAATCTGAATACACAGAGGTAACCAAAAACTTTACAATCTCTTTTATATATTCAAAGTCTCTTTTCAAATATCAAAGAACCGAATTTACAGCCCTATCAGGTCTCATTTCAAATATAAAAGAACCGAATTTACAGCCCTATCGGTAGAGCCAAACAACGTTACCGAGGACAGAGTTTGTAAAAACATAAACAGAGCCGAGAACGACTGATAGTCGAAAAACTTGCAAAACAGAAAAACCCAGAACAAGGGTTTGAACAAAACAAACGACCAGTGGTCCTAAATCCTTATACATCTCACATAGAAGCAACAAATTACAATTACAGTTGAATAAGCACACAGTGACCAAGAAACTAGACCAGGAGATGGGTCTTCTGTAGAAATCGAAACTACAGACAAACATTGAAGTTTCAGGCCTACCCAGGAGGAGAACGACCGAATAACCAAGCATTGGAAGATACACCGCCCAGGTCACCAACAGAGACCTGCAAGGACACAATGCATGTGCATTAGAGCGAAGAAAATTCAGGGGAGATAAAACACCTTTAGGAAGCTAACATTCCAAAGGGATTTACCTGGAAAGCATAGCTGAACACCATGGCGTGACAACCTGAACGAGACCGAGAGACTGTCGACCAAAGGAGCGAGTTGGGTTAGTTCCAGAACCAAAGAAAAAGTCATATTGAAACATGGACGAGAGAAATTACCTTTGCTAAAATAGATACGCGTGCCTGAGAGGTCCTGTGCTTGCAAACAAATAACACCCAAACAGGATTCGAACCAGAGACCTCAAAGAACCAGAAGACATACAACAAAACTACAGTGATTGCCATTGGCAGCAACGAAGGAATTGAACTAGAACCATAGTATAAATACATACAATAGGCATAATAGCCACAACGAGAAGCGAGCAATATAAATTGAAACCCACGCATGCAAGGAAAAGGGAAATAGCAAAGCCACTTACCGAAATCAAGCCACAGAACCAGGCTGAATAGCCTTCACCATCAAACAACTTTTCCATTAAACGAACAAACAGGTTAACCAGAGGCGGATTCAAGTTCTTAGATAGCATCCAGAACCAAACAAACCCACAGCATAACGCACATAGAGTTCTATTGTAGAAACCAACAAACCCTCGACGGCAGCAAATACCTCAGAGAGAAATCCCCAAAGAACAATCGAGAGAATGCGAGAAAGGTTAGGGTTAAGGCGTGTTTCGAGGCAGAGTACTGTCAATTAACTCCCACATTCAATACACCAGCTACCGCCTTCACGCAACCCCGCGGACAAAGATATTTGTTCGCCACATAAGCTTGCCCAGTCATACATAAAAGCGCAAAGTGCTGCCAAGTGGGCTGGGTCCCATCAGAGTGGTATCAGAGCAGTTTGAGTTGAGGAGATTTGGGATTAATGGATATATGTAGACGAGGACGAGGCCGAGGTGCTCGTAGAATGGCAGATGAGGCATTACGAGAAGAACTCAGAGTTCTTACTGCTCGGTTGGAAGAAGTAGAGGCAGGCAGGAGAAGAGATCCAGAAATGGGTGATGTGAGTGAAGAAGAAGTGGAAGTGGCAGCAGATGGGCCTGAAGGTGAATCACCAGAAGTAAAGTTATTGAAGTCTATCTTATTGTCAAACAGCAGACCAAAACCAGAACTCCCGACTTACGATGGTAGTTTGTCTATTGATGTTGTGTTAGATTGGATTAGCGAGATGGACAAGTATTTTGAATGTGAAGAGTTAGTGAAGACCGTAGGGTCAAGTTTGCAGCAACAAAGCTGAAAGGAAACGCAGCCCTGTGGTGGGACAGTGTCCAGAATTAGAGAAAGAGGTTGAACAAAACACCGATTAAAACTTGGACAAGGATGGTAGCTAAGTTGAAGTGCGGATTTCTGCCAAGGGATTATCAAATCGCGTTACATAGACAGGTACATAATTTGAGATAGAGGGGACTAACTATGCAAGAGTATACAGAGGAGTTTTATCGAGTGAATTTATGAGCTGGATACACAGAGGATACGGCAGAAAGGACAGCCAGATATGTAAATGGGCTAAGAATGGATATTTTGGATGAAATAAGCATTTTGTCTCCAAACAATACTGAGGAGGCATACCAGAGCACAATTAAAGCAGAGGAGAAACTTAACCAAAGACAGAATGCCCAGAGAGGACAAGGGTCTACCAGAGGAAGAGGCTAGTCCTATGGCAGGGGCCGAACTGCCAGCAACAGCGAGGAAGCCAGCAGTTCAAGGACTTCGGGAATAGCAGAAAAAGGAGATGGAACGAGAGGTGGTAGATCATTCCAACGCGACAGAGGAAATGGCCGTGGAAGGGGAACTGGTTATCAGTGCTATAGATGCCACAAGTGGGGGCACCGCTTGTTTGAGTGCCCAGAAACAGATTCAACTGGACAGCGAGGTGCGTATGTGGCGCAACCGGAGGAAGCAACAGCTCCCCCTCAAGAGGCAGAGAATTCCCCAGAAAGGGGAGAAGCTTTAGTGCTGCATAAGGTGTTACTGAAACCAGTTGATGAGAGTGTTGAACAGACGCAGCGGAAAGCTCTGTTCAGGATAGTTTGCAAATCGCAGGGTAAGTGCTCTAAGATGATAATCGACCGTGGAAGTACGGACAATTTGGTGTCCACAGAAATGGTGGAGAAGTTGGGACTGAAGCATTTAAAACACCCCAATCCGTATCGAGTTTCATGGCTACAAAAGGGGCACCAGTTACTGGTGGACAAACAGAGTGAAGTTGAATTTCAGATAGGATGATACAAGGATAAAATCATTTGCGACATTATGCCAATGGACGTATGTCACATCTTATTGGGCAGATCTTGGCAATATCATAGAACGGTGACACACGATGGAGTGATGAACTGTTATAAGTTCAAAAAAGATGGGGTTAGGCATACCCTTGTGCCTATCAGAGAAGAGAAGGAAACAACTGAAGTAAATGAAACTAAGGCATTGCTAATGAGCGGAAAACAATTTTTAAACTGGGTTGAGAACAGTGAAATAAGTTATGCTATAGTCAAGAAGACAAGGGCAGTCCTATTGCATACAGAAATCACGGACTACCTATAGAAATACAGCAGATGTTGGAAGAATTTACAGATATAGTAGTGGACGACTTGCCAGATAAGTTACCTCCCAACCGGAGTATTAGCCACCATATCGACTTCATACCTGGAGCCAGCTTACCAAATAAGGCAACCTATCGAATGAGCCCCAAGGATAATGAAGAAATCAGAAAACAGGTGCAGGAACTATTGGACAAAGGATTAATCAGAGAGAGTTTAAGCCCATGTGTTGTACCAACAGTTCTCGCCCCCAAAAAGGGAGGAGAATGGCGGATGTGCACCAATTCCAGGGCCATCAATAAAATCACCATCCGGTACAGATTTCCGTTACCACGTATGGATGATATGATGGACTGTTTGAGTGGGGCAGCTTACTTCTCTAAAATAGACTTAAAAAGCGGATATCACCAGATTCAGATACGAGAGGGAGACGAGTGGAAGACAACTTTTAAAACAAATGAAGGATTATATGAATGGCTGGTCATGCCGTTCGGGTTGAGCAATGCACCCAGCACATTCATGAGACTCATGAATGAGATGTTAAAGAAGTATATTGGGAAATTTGTAATTGTTTATTTGGACGAAATTCTTATTTTTAGCAAGACGAAAGAAGAACACTTCTGGCATGTGTGCAAAGTGTTGGAAAAACTACAGCAAAACAAGTTATTAATAAATCTGAAGAAATGTACATTTCTGCAAAGAGAGTTAATTTATCTGGGATTTGTGATAGCAGAAAACGAATTGAAGATGGATCCGGGAAAGGTAACAGCAATAATAAATTGGCCGTCACCGAAGAATTTGTTTGAGGTACGTAGTTTCCATGGATTAGCAAGTTTCTATAGGAAGTTTATTAAAAATTTCAGCGGAATGTGTGCTCCTATGTTGGAGACCATCAAAAAGGCCAGCCAAACTTTTCGATGGACAGAAGCAGCAGAAAAAAGTTTTCAACTATTGAAAAAGAAGATAACAGAAAGACCGATTCTCAGGCTACCAGATTTTCAAAAATTATTTCAAGTACGTTGTGATGCTAGTGGAACAACAATCGGGGCTATACTCAGTCAGGAGGATAGACCTGTAGCATTTTTCAACAAAAAAATGAAAGAGAGTAGGTAGAAGTACTGATCATATGACAAGGAATTTTACGCAGTGGTACAGGGTCTAAGACATTGGAGGCATTATTTATTAGGGAACGAGTTCGTGCGGTTTTCAGATAATTCTGCATTACAATATGTAATGCAGCAACACAAACTTAATCATAAACATGCCAAATGGGAGGAATACTTACAGAGTTTTAATTTTGTGCTGAAACATATCAGTGGACAAGCAAATAAGGTGGTCGACGCATTAAGTAGAAAAGCCCTACTTTTACAGGAAAGCACTATACAGGTTCTGGGTTTTGAACATTTACGAGATCTTTACAAAACAAACACAAATTTCAGAGAAGCCTATGAGGCGTGCCAAAACCCTTTGATAAGGGGTAATAGTCCTTGGTTGGATTACAACATACAAGAGAAATTGCTTTTTAAGGGAGGACAATTGTGTATCCCCAGCTGTTCTATGAGGGAGAATATTATTTGTGAAAAACACAGTGGGGGTTTGGCTAGACACTTCAGTATAGATAAGACCTTGGAGCAACTTAGTCATTTTTATTTTTGGCCAAGAATGCGACGAGACATACAACGTTTTGTGACTAAGTGTAAGGTGTGTCAATTAGCAAAGGGACATAGCCAGAGCACAGGATTATATACGCCATTACCTATTCCAGGCAGACCTTGGGATTTGGTGAGTTTAGATTTTGTTTTGGGACTGCCAAAAACGCAGAAAGGTTATGATTCAGTGATGGTAGTGGTGGATCGTTTCTAAAAAATGGCACATTTTGTACCTTGTCGGAAAACTAGTGACGCCACTCACATGGCCCACTTGTTTTTTAATGAGATTGTCAGATTACACGGGTTGCCAACAACCATCCTATCAGACAGAGAAGTGAAGTTCACGGGACATTTTTCGCGTACCTTATGGAAAAAAATGAACACCCAATTAAGCTACAGTTCTGCTTATCACCCGCAAACCGACGGGCAGACAGAGGTTCTGAACAGAAGTTTGGGAAATCTGTTACGCAGCTTAGTCAGGGAGAATTCTTGGATGTGGGACCGAGTGCTAGTGCAAGCAGAGTTTGCTTACAACAATTCGCCGAATCGTAGCATGGGTCTCAGTCCCTTTTAGATCCTATATGACATGCACCCTCGTGGAGTGCATGAAATTCGGGATCTTGGTTTACAGGAACGACGGAGTGCGGATGGAGAATATTTTGCAAATGCAATGAGGGATTTACATGAACAGGTGAAAGAAAAATTAGAGGACAACAGCTCGAAATATAAGGAACATGCAGATCTAAGAAGAAGAGAAGTTCATTTTGAGGTAGGGGACAAAGTTCTGGTACACCTGCGTAAGGAACATTTCCCTAAGGGTACGTACAATAAACTGAAGTACAAGAAGATAGGGCCTTTTAAGATCTTGCGAAAGTTTTCAGCGAATGCCTATGAAATACAACTACCACCTGGAGTAGGCATATCACCTATCTTCAATGTGGCAGATCCATTTCCGTATACAAGCGATCTGTTGGAGGAAAAGAAGGATGAACCCGGAAAATCCTCGTGGGACACCCAGGAAGACGGAGAAACTTGGAAAAGACAAATGCCTTATGTCTAACCTCCTGAGATCAAAGGCATCCTCGAAACTCAGGTAGTTAGGCGTACTCGGCAGAAAAATTATTTTCAGTACCTGGTCAAGTGGAAGAACCGTCCGATTGAGGACAGCTCATGGCTTGACGCCAGGCAGATTGAACGAATAGGAACATCAGTAGAGGAGCTCATGAACCAGAGTCATGATCTCTTTTCACCCTGGGAGCCTAATGCAGGAGCATCCAGCTCACCGTAATTGGGCAGAAAGAACTCCAATCAGGTTCAAAAGCTAGTGTTCGGTTGAACTGTCAAATTCTTATGGGAATAATTTTTCTTTTATTTTATTTTACAAAATTAGTAAAATTAGATACCTCTTTTTATTTTTCAGTTAGGATTACTGTAGTTTCAATTGTTAATTAGAGAGTAGTCCATGTAATTAGGGAAATAACAACCAGTTGTTCCTACAAGTCTTGGAATACCAAATGAATGTAGTTACTGACAGAAGTAGAAATTTTGTAACCATATTCTGTAACACTTAAATTAACTGTAAGCATCAACTAAAAACAGAGGGCTATAAAGTCAAAACAAATGTAACAGAATGGGATTCAGTTCAGGAGAGGAAAGTTGAGTTAATTAAGAAGAAAAGGAAATAGAAATAGACCGAGAATTCAAAACAGAAAAGCCATTGTCCATCTAGACCATTTGTACAAGTGATTGCTTATATACATTTATGTTTTACTGTCTGTCAAGTTACTGTATCATTACTATTCATTAATTTGTTATGGCTACTGTGCAAACATGAATCATAGTCAAATACTAAGAAAATAGACAAAATCACGGTGAATTCATAGTTATTAAACTACCAGTCATCAATTCATTCTTGCACGCGGTTGAGCAACAGTTCCAGTTCATAAGATTCAGACAACAACGACAGAGAATTCACATAGAAACGTTCACCAACTTTTCCAACGTTCGAATAGATAAAAGGACGAACGATAATCCGGAATCCGAATACATAGAGGTAACCAAAAACTTTACAATCTCTTTTATATATTCAAAGTCTCTTTTCAAATATCAAAGAACCGAATTTACAGCCCTATTGGGTCTCATTTCAAATATCAAAGAACCAAATTTACAGCCCTATCGGTAGAGCCAAACAACGTTACGGAGGACAGAGTTTGTAAAAACATAAACAGAGCCGAGAACGACTGATAGTCAAAAAACTTACAGAACAGAAAAACCTAGAACTAGGGTTTGAACAAAACAAATGACCAGTGGTCCTAAATCCTTATACATCTCACACAGAAGCAACAAAATACAATTACAATCGAATGAGCACACACAGTGACCAAGAAACTAGACCAGGAGATGGGTCTTCCGTAGAAATCGAAACTACAGACAAACATTGAAGTTTCAGGCCTACCCAGGAGGAGAACGACCGAATAACCAAGCGTTGGAAGATACGCCGCCCAGGTCATCAATAGAGACCTGCAAGGACACAATGCATGTGCATTAGAGCAAAGAAAATTTAGGGGAGATAAAACACCTGTAGGAAGCTAACATTCCAAAGGGATTTACCTGGAAAGCACAGCTGAACACCATGGCGTGACAACCTGAATGAGACCGAGAGACTTTCGACCGAAGGAGCGAGTTGGGTTAGTTCCAGAACCAGAGAAAAAGTCATATTGAAACATGGACGAGAGAAATTACCTTTGCTAAACTGGATACGCGTGCCTGAGAGGTCCTGTGCTTGCAAACCAAGACAGTGCCGCATCGTGAGAAAGCAAACAACCAGGAACAAATAACGCCCAAACAGGATTCAAACCAGAGACCTCAAAGAACCAGAAGACATACAACAAAACTACAGTGATTACCATTGGCAGCAATGAAGGAACTGCGCTAGAACCATAGTATGAATACATACAACAGGCATAATAGCCACAACGAGAAGCGAGCGATATAACTTGAAACCCATGCATGCAAGGAATAGGTTAATAGCAAAGCCACTTACCGAAGTCAAGCCACAGAACCAGGTCGAATAGCCTTCACCATCAAACAACATTGCCATTAAACGAAGAAACTAGTGAACCAGAGGCGGATTCAAGTTCTCAGACAGCATCCAGAACCAAACAAACCCACAGCATAATGCACACAGAGTTCTATTGCAGAAACCAACAAACCCTCGACGGTAGTGAATACCTCAGAGAAAAATCACCAAAGAACAATCGAGAGAATGTGAGAAAGGTTGGGGTTAAGGCGTGTTTTCGAGGCAGAGTACTGTCAATTAACTCCCGCATTCAATACACCAGCTACTACCTTCACGCGAACCCGTGGACAGAGATATTTGTTTGCCACATAAGCTTGCCCAGTCATACATAAAAGCGCAAAGTGCTGCCAAGTGGGCTGGGTCCCATCAGTTTGGTCTATAATTTTTGCCTCTTTCATATCTTAGTTACAATTTTCGGGATACTACTTCAGTCAAAGAGAAGCCTGTAGGTTCCAAACTATGAATATCTTATTAACTATGCATGTTGATACTCAATATCTAAATAACAACCTAGTAAAGTTTTGTTCTCTTCAATAGTGTATAATTGGATCATCTTCCCACTAAGAGTGAATTAAACAGTTCAACTAGTGGCCAAAACATATCCAAAAATGAATTGCATCATTACATGTAGATGGATAAATCAACACAAGAATATTAAATTGAAAGACAAGTATAAATAATCAAAATACATTGTCTAATACCACGTACAGAGACCTGCCTTTCATGAGCTTAACGCTATTCCATCAGAAACTTCATGAATAGATACAAATAAGGAGAACCTTTGGAATATATTCTAGGATGGAAACAAAGTAATTAGCCATCGATGTCTGATACTGTTGATAGAATTTCATGAACTTATTTCCAGTGATTTATATAGATTCCATTTATATACTTTTATTTTGATCTTTCCTTGTGTTGGCCATGATCTATGGAGAGGGCATTTATCATTTTATCTATTTTTGCTTGCCAATTACTTCATAAGAGTTAAACATTTCTTCACTCCATATTTCATCCTTTCTTAATATCTCTATAAGTATGTGTTGGGTCCCTATAATAGTAGTGATTACCCCATTAATATGGTAGTTATACCCCTTATTTATATTGTTGTGCCCCTATTACCCACATATTGTTATTTCTGTGCCCCATAGAATCCCTCTATTATTATTTTTGTGGCTTTATATTATTATTGTTAGGTCGGCTGGATTATATTGTGACTCCTTAGACTCCTATATATAGAAAGGAGGTTTTGTCATTTGTATCATCCAAGAATTGTTCATTTATGTAATGTAAAGGAGGTTGCCCCCGAAGAGGCTGAATTCTAAGTCGTTGATCTATCTTTTATATCTTTTCTTGAGCTGGTTTCATAACATTTCGTATCAGAGCTTTGGATTCTAGGGTTTCGCTGCTCCAAACAGATCATCGTGGTATTTTCGCTATAACTTTTTTTCTGTGACGTTTCAGAAGTCGCAAAAAAAACCCATTTGAGAAGAATTGACGTTGAACGTTGGGTCAGAATTTCAGAGCTTTTTACCCACTATTTTCGGAGATATGATCTGAGGAAGTTGGTCTTTTTTCAGACTCCTGAATTACATTCAAAACAGGTGACCTGGGGAAAATCGTCATAAATTTCTCCCTGAGGATCGGATTGAAATTTTGTAAAAAGGTACAGAAAGAGGACAGACTGTAGTTTCTTGTGGGTGGTTTTTAGATCCAAAGGTTGAAACAGTGACTCGTGGCATGTCATACAAGTTAGCTCTACTGAACTAGTCTATAATCAAGTCACTGTGGGAGATTTCGTATAACTCTTCCTTGAAGAATCCAATTTGGGTCAGAGTTGTGGAATTGGAAAGAGGACACAGAGGGCTACTACAGGTCACAAATTCAGAACTAGATAATCAGAAAGTACAGAGATACATCAGAGGCAATATCGAGCTCCTAGAAAGTGGAAAAAGGTGTGTAGATTTTCTTTAATTTTTGCTTAATCTTGGTTTGAAAATTTATTTTGAAGGAATTCAAAAGGCTAGTAGATCATTATTATCGGTAATTGATGCCTCGAGGAAAGAAAATGCAAACACCTAGTAAGGAACCTGAAAGCTCTAGCATGACTCATGAAGAAGAAGAAGAAATGCTATATGATATATCAAAATTACAAGAACAAGTGAAACAAGTGTCACTTGCACAAAAAGCAACAGAATCTAAGATGGATGGTTTAAGGAAATATGTAGAAGCTAAGATGGATGGTTTAAAGAAAGGTGTAGAAGCTAAGATGGATTGTTTAAAGAAAGGCATAGAAGCTAAGATGGATGGCATGGAAGGTAAGGTGAATGGCATGGATGCTAAAATTGATGGAATGGATGATAAGATGGAAGAATTGAAGATAAATATGAATAAGTTGCTACAAGAAACAGTCTCTAATGGCGAAAAGGTACCAAAGGAAACCCATGATGAGAACAAAAGAAATGCTAATCATGATCCATAGACTCTAATGTTGGATCAAAGACCCATCATATTCCAAAAATCGATATGAGGAAGTTTGATGGCAAGGATCCCGCAACATGGATATTACAGATGGAGCAATTTTTCGATCTCAATAATGTCCAAAACACACAAAAGGTACGTATGGCAACTTTATATTTGAAACCAAATCAGTTTGTATGGTATCAATGGCTTTGCTCTCGTAAACAATTTATCACTTGGGCAATTTTTACGGAAGAATTGATGGCACATTATGAGGATACAAAAAGCAACACTTTTTTTAGCCAATGATAAGTCTCAAACAAAAGGGTTCAATAATGGAGCACATTGAGGAGGTCCAAAAATTGAACATAAGGGTAAAAGATATTCCAGAGGAGCATAGGATTGATGTGTTCATAGGGTCTTTAAAGGATAATATCCAACATGATGTTCGCCTTTGGGAACCTGATTCATTAGAGAAGGCATTCAGGTTAGCAAGAAAAAATGGAAAGCAAAATTATGGCAACTAGGAAGCATACCAGTCACAACTATAAAGATGGATGTTTCTACCTGTAGTCTTCCTCAACCTATAAGGTTGACACCACAACAATTGGAAGAAAAAGGAGCAAAATGGATTTGTTACAGTTGTGATAGCAAATACACTAAAGGTCATAAATGTGCTGAGAAGAAATTATTCTACATGGATTGCGAAGAGGAAGAAGAAAAGGAGCAAGAAGGTCAAAAGAAGAGGATATACTCCAGGAACAAAGCCTAGA
Organism: Pinus taeda; assembly: GCA_000404065.3. NCBI lineage: Eukaryota > Viridiplantae > Streptophyta > Pinopsida > Pinales > Pinaceae > Pinus > Pinus taeda. The sequence goes on from APFE030387034.1 coordinate 49,387, forward strand.
TAAAGAAGAAATGAATTTGACCATATCTTATAATGCATTGGTGGGAATTACCACTCCTCAAACCATCAAGATAGATGGACAAATCAAGAAGAAAAAGGTAATAGTGTTGATTGATTCAGGAAGTACCCACAATTTTATTCATTGTAAGGTAGCAAAAGAATTGAATTGCTTTTCCTATATCCAGCACCAGAGTGTCAAGTGATGATTGCAAATGGAGGAACAATAAATTGCTTCGGGAAGTGCCATAATATCAAGCTATCCATGGGAGAATATGTATTGACTAGCCCAATGCTTTCCATTCCAATGGGAGGTGCTGATGTTGTACTAGGAGTCCAATGGCTACAATCCTTGGGTACAATAGCTTTTAATTTTCAAGAACTTTTCATGAAATTTTCTGTGGAAGGGAAGGAAGTTGAATTAAGGGGTATTGCAGGGAAACCAGGAAAGATAATCAGCTATAATGGCATGACAAAGCTTCTAAAAAAGGAGCAAAGAGGTGTAATTGCACAATTATGTTCACTAGAT